>JBBPME010000194.1:0-40020 GCA_038090155.1 Rossbeevera pachydermis
TGAAGACTGTGGATGACTGATGGGGCAAAGGGCAAGGGCCTAGGGTCAAGTGATGCAATAGGGCAAAGGGTTAGAGGCAAAGGGTATAGGCCTAGAGGCAAGTGACGTAGTAGGGCAGAGGGTATGGACCTAGAGGTGGGTGGTGCCGTGGGGAGTGTAAGGGAAGCTCAGAAGAGCAGAGGGGAATGAGGAGAGACAAAGAGGAAGAGAGAAACAAAGGGAAAGAGAAAGAATAGTCCAGGCGAGGTTTGAATGTAGAGACTTGGTAGTCTGGAGTGAGAACCGAAGAAAGAAAAGAAACAACAAGTCATAACAGAAGATGAGTCAGAATGACTGCAGATAAATAATGATTACAAATGAAGTGAGTCATGATGAGTCATGTTGACTGCGGATGAGTCATGTGGAGGAAATGATGACTAAGCGATGGGTTAAGGGTATTATGTCATCATAGAAGAAGAAAGAAAAGGTCTGAGCATAGTTCAAACGCAGAGACCCGGTAGTCTGTAGTGAGAACAAGCAAAAAGAAAAAGAAAGAAATGATGAGTCATAACAGAAAGGGTTTCCGAGGTCACTGTACACATCACCATGTTTGCTAAAATACACATGATCATTGCTAGTCAGAGTGAAAACAGAGTGAAAACACAAATAATCAAATATCATTATGACCTAACTTGATGGGTTATTATGCAAAGAAATATGCTATGAATATCAACAATGATTACCATTTCAATACTACAATTATACAAGCATGATCCATTTCATATCATTTTGAGATTCAGATGATAGATGATACAATGACAGTCAAGGAATATAGTAAGCCATTATCAACATTTTAACATTATGGTTATATATATACAGAAAATTCCATATATATAATCATTTATCCAAAGCAGACTATTAACTCTTGGTCATTGTTGTCTGGAAATATAAGCTCTTCCCCAATTTCCTGATGATTATGATATAAGACGACCTCACAGAGAACGACTTCGCAGGTAATGCTTGGAAGTTCAGGTGACGAACGATAGAGGTCCAACAGCGCAAAGAGTGGGTGCACTGAACACTAACTTGAACCACCACCAAAGTTCGCGTGAAGCCTGAAAGTACAGTCAGTACAGCAATACCATCATTACCTGTCTTGGTCCGAGTCTGTTGTAGTACCATTAGGACTCCGACAAAGTTCCCTTTCCTAGTAAGTACTAAGGATGGTTTGAAACCGGCGAGTGTGGTCAGCCCAAATGGACTCGGAAGGTATTTGTTCGTTCTGTCTCCGCGGAGAAGCTGTTTAAATAATGCGCGCACAAGTCGAACAATTGTGTTTACAAGCAGAATCTCTGTTCGCCGAATTTGTGCAAGGAGGCGATGTTGATCGGATCAACCAAGCGATCATCCTTGATCGTCAAGTGCTGGAAATTTGCCCTCCAGGTCACTCCAAGCGATGGGTATATCTTAGCCACCTCCAACGTTATCTCTGGAGTCGCTACAACAAAGTCGGGACGATGATGGATCTCGAATACGACATCGTCCTCGCCCGAGAAGCGCTCGAACTCTGCCCGCGAGGGCACCCAAACCGATCACTGTCTTTGAACAACGTTGCAGCTTTTCTCTCTGCTCGGTACGAGCAGCTTGGATGGATGACAGACCTCGATGAGGCCATTATCGTCGGACGGGAATCACTACGCGTTTGCCCGCAAGGACATCCAGAGCAATCGATGTGTTTGAATAACCTTGTAGTGTATCTGTCCATCCGGTACAGGCACCATGGAGGAATAGAAAACCTCGACGAAGCAATTATTCACGGAAGAGAGGCACTTCAAGTTTGTCCGCGAGGTCATTCAGACCGTTCAGCGCGGTTGAACAACATTGCTCACTGTCTCTCTATAAGCAGCTCGGGCAGTTACAAGACTTGGATGAGGCCATTATCTACGGTCAAGAATTGCTTGATCTCTGTCCGCAGGGGCACCAAAATCGCTCCATGCGATTAAATAACTTTGCAGATTATCTCTTCTCCCGGTACAAGCGTCTCGGGCAAGTTGTAGACCTTGACCAAGCCGTTGTCCTTGGATGAGAAGCACTCCATCTTCGCACGAATGGTCAACCCCTTCGTTCAACATCCTTGAACAATGTTGGACTCTATCTCACCACTCGGTACAAGCAACTCGGAGTCATGGCAGACCTCAACGAGGCCATTGTTTTGGGCAAAGAATCCCTTAGCCTTTGTGTTCAGGGGCACCCAGATCGGTCGATCTATTTGAACAACCTCGCGGCCCGTCTTTCTATGCGATATGACCAACTCGGAGGGATAATAGATCTTGATAATGCCATGATCCTCTCCAGAGCGACGTTAGACCTCTGCCTGAAAGGACATCCAAACAGATCAATGTCTTTGAACAACCTTGCACTTCATATGTTTGCTCGGTACAAGCAACTCGGGGAGTTAGCAGACCTTGACGAGGCCATTTCCCTCGGGCGAGGATCACTCGATCTTCGCCCACATGGTCACCCATACCGGCCGCCGTCTTTGACCAACGTAGCTGCTGGACTTTCCTCTCGGTTTGAACAGCTCGGGGCGATGGCCAATCTGGACGAGGCCATTCTTTTTGCACGAGCATCACTCGACCTTCGTCCGTTTGGCGACCCGGACAGGTCACGGTCGTTATATAACCTAGCACACTGTGTCCATACTCGGTTCACGCAATCACCCCGGCCGAAGGACTATGAAGATATCTTTAGTGTCTATGCCGAATTGACAAATGTACCACAGATGGTATCTTCGTCTGATCTGCTCTTTGCCAAAGCGTGGATCGACACTTCTGAAGCGTTCCACCATCCCACAACCGTTCTTGCATACGAAACATCCCTTCGACTGCTTGTTCAACATCTTGCCACATTGCCCTCGTTACCCAAACATCTACCCATCCTCAAACGACTCACATCATCGCTCGCAATGGACGCTTTTTCGGCCTGTCTCCGCAACTGCCATTCTAAAAAAGCGGTGGAGCTCCTAGAGCAGGGCCGTGGTGTATTTTGGAACCAGATTATGC
Source organism: Rossbeevera pachydermis (assembly GCA_038090155.1). Taxonomy (NCBI): domain Eukaryota; kingdom Fungi; phylum Basidiomycota; class Agaricomycetes; order Boletales; family Boletaceae; genus Leccinum; species Leccinum pachyderme. The sequence goes on from JBBPME010000194.1 coordinate 3,042, forward strand.
GCCTCCGTTCTCCGCTAGACGATGTTATTTCATCCGGCCCTGTAGGGAAGATTCTAGCAGGTGAATTTGCGCGACTCTCGACACTTGCTCGGGAGGAGGCGAACTTGCCTGGACCTGATCAGTACAATCAGCTGTGTCATCTCAATTTCGAAATGCAAGGGATAGTGACCAGCATCCGTGAACTACCCGGCCTCGAGCGTTTTCTCCTACCATCCCTCTTCTCCGATCTGCGAGGCGCAGCCGGCTGCGGACCTGTTATCGTTGTAAATGCGAGCCAGTATGCCTGTGATGCACTCGTCATTTTCATTGACCAGGATCCATATTCCACAACAGATCACCAAGGATCGTGTATGAGACATTTCGATGGAGGTTTGATCCTTGACTTTGCGCGCGAAGACGATGGACGTGAGGAAAGATCTTGGCCGTATTCTCAGGGACCTTTTGGATGATATGATATCGTCCTCCCGATTGTTAAATTCCTCCAGACAACGGTTCCGCCTCTGTCGCGCATTTGGTGGTGCCCGACTGCCGAGTTCTCTCTCTTACCGTTGCATGCTGCTGGGCCGTACCGGAAAGGCCAAAAAAATCTTTCTCGTCTCTATATCTCTTCATATAGGCATACCTTAGCTGCTCTCATTCGTGCCAGGCGTCACAAACCATCCGGTTCTGCAACGTTAGGGAAACGCGTTATCGGTATTGGTCAGGCGAGTGCCAGCGGCGAGAGCAAACTTGTTTCGGTGGGCAGCGAACTCGTGATAGTCGGTCGACGCATCGGGAGTTTGGCCACGTTCACATGCGTTGAGGGACCGGAATCCTGTATCCTGCAAGTTTCTGAACAGCTCTTCAAGAACGAATGGGTTCATCTCGCATGCTATGGCGCACTGAACCGGCAGGATCCTTTTGATTCAGCATTTGCTCTGTACGACGGACATTTTACCATTCAGCACATCATGCGGTGTGAATTGGGGAATGCAGAATTCGCATACCTCTCTGCATGCCATACCACCGTCGGTGACAAGGAGAGCCCAGACGAAGCCATACATCTAGCATCAGCAATGCAGTTCGCCGGGTTCCGATCGGTTGTCGGGACGATGTGGGCAGTAGACGACGCGGAAACGAACAAGATTGTGTCAACATTTTATGAAAATATGATTGGCACCTCTGGCAGCCTGGACCATACCCGTGCGGCTCTTGCGCTGAACAAGACAGTGAACAGCCTGGTCAGTGTACCATTTGACCAACGGGTACTCTATGTACATATTGGTGCATAATTCCAACTTTACGTTCTTGTGTACGCTGTCTTGTTGTTTGCTCTTAGGTGGACTATTCGCTGGGTTTCTTGAGTGTACGATGGAGTCAAATATTCTCATACCGAGTGCACACAGGCAGACAGAGGAAGGGTACATCGATTTGGTTTGGTGTGGGACAGGCGCCTCGCCGCTTCCCTTATTGGGTGAACTATGACTCAGTTATCAGATACAGGATTACAACGGGAAGCAATGACCTCGGGGTATGTCACGGTGCGCAACCCCAAAAGCGCACTGTAATACAATATGGGAAGGGTCTCTTATCGGATAACTCATAGGCCCGGCATTTCTTGCAGAACTAGATGATACAGCACCTTCTACCATGCCAGTAGATTTGGACGAAGCAACGGACCGTTGTTTGTTCCTGACCTGGAGCCGCGCATGTTATCGAATGGAAACGGAGGGGCTTGTCCACGTTCCCGAATACTCGAAATCACATGTCTGATTGCTTCTGACGAGGAGAATATCTGAAAGATATCAATGGGACCGGCGTAAATGTTAGGGATTTTTCGGATACCCCCGAGGGCTGAAACGCCGCCAGAGTATCTACAATCATTTTGTCGAAACTGGAGGAAGTGCCTCGAGTTGATCCTCGGAGCCGTCTGAGGAAGCCAAATTCGACATCCATCTACCAACGACTGGGAAAAGGAAAAGTGTCATTTGTCATTCTCCTGAGATATGATAAAGAGGAACTTTATTCATGACCCATGGGTACGGCTTTCTTGTTATCATGAGGGTCACGGTAACGCATTTTTTCAACTAGGGCTCGGGACAACGACTCACCATAACGAATCCCTCGCGAAGAGGGGTGTGGGCTACGGAAATATACTCGTGGTGTTATGCTGTACCTAGTAATGTTCGACGACCAGTCGACGTGAGCAGAGTCCCAATAAAGTTCACGCGGCAGTATGACTATCCACGTTTGGCATCAATTGAGACACCGACGCAAGGTGACCCCATCGATTGCGAGTCCGTACGGGGCGTGTTTGCGGTGGGTATCATAGGCCCAGACAGAGGAAAAAAATTGCCCCACCATGATGCGTGTTGAGAAGCTTCCACGCCCACACCCTCCTGTCTCAGAGACTCCCATTACATAGCAATGTTCCCATGACAATCAAACGATACCTGAGATAGAGATAGATCTTCCTGGAGTCCTTCCATCGGCCAACCACTAGGTCCGGGTCGTCACCTCAATGCCGCGGTCCCTGGCAAATGTTCGGTTTACAATGAGGTTGGATGATGATGATACTACTTGACCTCACAACTCAGGCTCAAGGATGCTATGATCTAAGGTAGAACGTGGACTCCAAAGGTCCTCTTACTGAGACTCCCTATCTTTGTAGGACAGGACTGAGCCGCAACGGTCGACTCCTTCGAAGTCAAGTTCGGCATCTCTTGCTCGGAACCTTGGTGATATTGATATTGTTGTGGCGCCGTTCATGGTGTCGGGTCGTGTGCCAGGCGGAATTGTCCAGTGACGTTTGGGCGCCGAACAAACTCACGGTGTCCGTCCACTGATATCTTGATAGTACGAATTCCTCCGAAAGTTCGACGTTTAACTTCCGAGAATTACTGCCAACACTAGGGCGAAGCGAAACGACAGAACTGGTAGCCTCAACGTTCAACCACATTCTCATGACCACCATGACTGTCTCCGCCGTTTCTGGCAGTGCGAATCCTAAGCCATTCGGTTGATCATGTGTTCTTTTTTATACACGCCAAAACCATTAGTCGACCGCGGCGAGATCATTCATCTCTAAGTACTATCACTACCGCTGCGGGATCTGAGACTAGGGACAGGAGTGTCACGAACTCACGAGGGCACAAAGATATTCTCATATTTGTACGACGTGAGTCTCAGAACATCCAATTTATCGAGAAACCGATGATCATACCGGGCCACACTTGAGTTCGGAGTTGAACTCTACGCATGGCAATGACCTACTTGTAGCATTTTTATAATTTACCAGGGACCCACTATCGCGACACCTCAGGTAGTAGCGAGGTGACCTCGGAAAATAGGAAATAGACGTGGCATGTACTTACCTGTTCAAGAAAGCTCGCATCCTGAACCAAAAAACGACAACCCTACTTTCGGTTGACGTCCATATCTCCTCAACACGCATCCGGGATTCGCTAGAGATGCCGCCAAATCAATGACTCGTTAGAAGAGGGACGTTCCGAGTAAGCCGGAGAGAAGAATTTGACATTTTGAAAATCCGATGTTCATTGCATGCCGAAGTTCCGCATTCTCAACTTTTCACAACTTCGTCTTTCTGCTATTGGACAACTAGATGATTCCATTCTGTTCATTGCTATTCAAAAGATGACATCTCCGATAAATTCCGATTACATGCTGAGGAGATAAACGAACGAAGGTGGTTGTGTTTTTTTTCATTCGAGTCAACCTTCTTGAAGAGGCTAATAAGTTCCGCTGTATATCAAGATTGGTTGTATCACTCGTCTCGATTTGGCTCGGATCCGCGCCACCATTGAACGGTTTCTTACTGGCCGCGTTTTGTCGTTCATTTCCAAAGTTTCAAAGTCTGACTGAATTGATCGGTCAGCTGACTACGGTCTGCTCGTTTCAGCGGCGAGGCATTGGTTTCCAGAATTCCTACATGTCCCGATGCTTCCTGCCGTCATGCCTGTAAAGCAATCGCATGTTATTTATATTCGAAAGGATGTTCACTCTTTTGAGTATAAATCACATTCGAGAGCCCCGGACTGGTTGTTTTGGATGAATCAACGCACACGTATGATATTTGTACGGTAAGAAGCTGTTTTCTTTTACCTTGTCATGATCCCTTACCGAACGTTTGTTTGTCTTTCGCCTTCTGATTTACCACAGATACCCGCAAGATAACCAGGCTAGTGTCTAGCTACTCCCTTATGTTTTCATTGTGCTGAACCAGTCGATAGAGTCCTGAGTGGACAGAGGCCTACATGTAAGGAGTACACTTTACATGGCTCTTGTTCGGCTGCTGACAACATTTGTGATTTATTCCTATTTTCAAGTGATTACCGCAGACTCAAGGTACAACTAAGTGTTATATGTGCCGGTGCTATGGAACAAGTCGAAACGTCGGATTCGTTTGGGCGTGTTGTCGCTTGCACCCAGTATTCCGGTCCAAGTAATCAGCAGGAGGATGTTGAATTGGAAGGTAAGAAGGCCCCTGTACACCTATTCTACCTGGAAACGCATTTCCAATCACAACAGAGGCGTACCCGGATCAAGGAAGCACTATGTCGACACACATCACAAGCCCATGGGATTCAGGGTCTGATTTGGCAACAATTACTGCCACTGACACGGCTGATCATGGGCCATTTTCTCCTGTAAGGCAGAAAATGAGTAATGAGGAAGGTAAAAAGCGAAAACACGATGATAGTAACATTCTAACTCGAGATTCAAGGGATGTCAGAACTCTCTTTCGGTTCGACTTCGGTAATGAAATCTAACAAGACTGGAATGGCATCACACGTACTACCCCACCAAGATTTGCCATCCCCGGTGATCAATTGTGCCCCGTTTTCTACCTTTTCAAATGTCTCAAGGTATCTAACCATGATCCAACACTAGTTGCAACGGAATCCCCGCCATTTCACACAATACTTTGCAACCTGCCCACTTCTCATGTCAAATTTTTCGACATGCTGGATGACGAACTCGAAAGAGTAGAATCATTTTACTTGAAGAGAGAAGAAGATATATGGGAACGTTCCAGAATTCTGCAAAACAGGCTCAATGAATCTGAGATGCAACATGAAATGTTGCAGGTTAGTCCTCTCTTTGTGAACGAACTTCACTAAGACATGTTTTGGTTAGTTATCGTCTACGGATGTCTGGAGCGAGGCCATGTTTCCGGGCTACAGTGGGAAGCCTAAGAAACTTTGCCAGGCTGATGGAAAATTGGCCTCCGACTCAGGCCATGATGGTAGGCTTTTTCTTTATGCACGTGTAACTACTCCCTTACTATCGAAGGATTAGTGCGTTGCGCTCCCTTCCAAAAATCTACGACAGGGACGAATGTGCCCCAAAACTGGCGTCTGGATCGCATCCATTCTGTGTTGATCGATAGCACGGTGCCGAAGAGCAACAATATTTCTGCTGAAAAGATCTCTCCAAACGTCAATTCTGAAAGAAAACGTGCGGAAAGGGAACTTCAAATTACTATCATAGAACACTACCGGTGCGTTGGTTCTTCTTGATCGAAAGTCGATGGGAGACGATTCATCGGATTTCGAATCTAACGCTGACATGCATGTGTTTATAGTACTCTTAAGGCCTTATACAATTATAGAGTGAGCCTCTTCGTTTTCATTCAAGTGACGCCTCAATTTTTACCCTTGAATTCCGTTGACTTTGACACTTTCTGCGGTTGCATTATACTGTTGTATTTCACAACCAGATTGTTAACCTTGCCGGATTCCGGAGAGTGTTGAATGAGTATGGGAGGGTCACAAAGGTTTTCGTCGTGGATGCTTATATGGAAGAAAAGGTACGTAGATATACATCGATTTAAAATAGGGAAGCATAAACATTAGGTTCTTGCAGGTCAAGTCCCGTACCTTCGCCTCTGGTGCTATGGTTGGCATGATGCTGGAGGAATTGGAATGTAGTTTCGCGACACAGATTGGTATGCTCCTTTGCCCGCTAATCATCGGGTTCCACGTTTATTAGATCCACCTAGCTTACCACTTATCCAGAAATCCGAGGCAGCGGGAAAGCAATAGACTACCCGCGAGTGGAGTACTCAGCGAAAACACATCATGCCAGTACATTTCATTCTGGGTTGTGGCTGGGACTTGCACTTCCTGCGATTGCCTGGGGTGCTTACCTGTGTAGGAACCCTTTTAGACTGCCCGATCATATTATTCTGAACTTAATCGGTAGCTTTCCAAGAGCAAACACGGAGATCCCTTCCATCATGGGATATCCTTCTTTTGGTTTATTCTCTACTCGTCGTGCCAGTGTTGCTCACACTACTTATTGGCATCAACATCTTTGTATGGGCGCGCAAAAATATAAACTACGTCTCGATTTTTAGTGCGTTACTACCTCTAGGTTCTTTTCATTGTCTAAGGGCTTCATAGGACTGGACCCCACAACAAAGCTTGATCCCCATGAATATTTTCAAGTATGTATCGTCTTGGCACCTTACGCAACCTGATATTGACCAAGCGCTAAAGCTTCCCTCTTTTCTATTTTGTACCCTTGCGTACGCATTCTGGTTTTCCATGGCCCAAATGGGTCCACCATTGTTGTGGCCCTTGATTTGGTCCGCTCTTACTTTCGTCGTCATGGTTAATCCGTTCCGCGTAAGTCACTCGAATATTTCCTACAAAAGTCTGATGGCAAATACCTCTGGATATTCAGAAATTTATGTTGGGCCATGCTCGTTGGTGGATAATCAAGCATATAACTAAGCTCGCGACTAGTGGCATATGGAAGGTTAAGGTTGGTCACACCGGTATCACCATTCCCAGGCTTTCGAAAGTTGATCATCATTCAGTTTAGAGATGTCTGGCTTGGGTAAGACCCTCAACATTTTACTTGCTCAGATCACCTCACTCCGTGACTACCAGTGATCAGATTTGTAGCCTTGATTACTCGATTGCCAATATGTACTTCGTGGGCTGCTCCTATAGCCACTTCTTCGTCGATTTCACCAGCTCGAACTCGGTTGGTTCTAGATCATTCCTGTACACCTCATTTATCTCATTTACTACCCATGTCACCATTCTCCACCAGGTTGAATCGTCCTTTTCCACTCGTGCATTTCAAAGCCTCCGATCCGCAGCGTATGACCAACGTGTTCAAGATGTATGGTCGACGTGTAGTACTTCTCAAAATATTACATGGTACTATTTGCTTGGCATGTTACCCTTTATGGCACGTTTTGTGCAGTGCCTCAGGCAGTACCGAGACTCGAAGAGCCTCCTCCAGCTTATTAACGTATGGTATTTATGTGGCCTTCACTCAGTCCAAGTTCACCATCCGATTTCAATAGGCTGGAAAATATTTGACGGGAATAATAACCTACCTTGTTTGCTCCTACTGGAAGCAACATGGTATGTTCCAACTTGACCACGGTCAATGCATGTCTAGAATTGTCTCCTAGGTTCCCCCTATACTGGTACAATCTACTTCCTATGGTGCTTCACTGCAACAGTTAATTCGATATATTCATGTTCTTGGGTATGTTTCACCGCTCTCAAAGTCTTGACACTCTTGAAATTTTGTATCTAGGACTTTTTGATGGACTGGTCACTGTGGGAATCAGGTGCAAGGTATCCATTGCTGAGAAAAGAGCTTGTCTACAAATCACATATACCGGTGTGCCTTCTTTTTCTCCCTTCAGCTCACTGGTCACTGACAGACTTGAAATTCTACGCAGTGCTACTACTTCGCTTTGGTACGATTGCGCACCTTGTCCCCTCCAATACCTAATTCCAATCCGGCTTTGCAGGCATCCAACCTCTGTATTCGATTCATTTGGTTGAATTACACAATTATCGGTGAACCACAAGTCACCGTATTTGCGTTTATCGCCGCTTTGTTGGAGATATTGCGCAGAGTGCAATGGAACTTTTGTACGACGTTTCCCATTCCTTCCGAAGGCATGACTCCTAAGCCCGTGATCGCTGCAGATCGATTGGAAAATGAGCACCTTCGTATTGCGCGAGGGTCTCTCATTATGCATAAGCCCCCCCCGTCATGTTTCTAGGACGAGCATTCCGACGAGGAAAGGGACGAGAAGGCGAGAGGCACAGTTTCGTGGTTGAGACGGCCGGTGGCCCGTGTCAAGAGAAAGGGGCTCTGAAAAGAGTTCGGTTTAACGGCCCTCGAACTTTCATATCACGTTGCTCCAAAACGCTGCTATTGTCATCAAGGACTGGATAGACTAGGTAAAGAACGGCTCGGCATACTCATGCTAAAACAATTTATTACACCACAATAACAATTTGTTTCGACATCTATCATGTCCGTGGATACCTCATGAATATCATTACAATCTCAAGTGGACAACATGCATTCATCTTTGCCGAAGTATTCGTAGCCTATATGGGCCAAACGTGAGACGGAGAGAGGAAATAACACGAAAGCAACTCGCAAAACTAGAGACGACTAGTGACTACAATTCTACGATACAAGTTACTTCGCGAGCGCAGCGATCAGCAATCATATTGGGAAAGCAGACACTGCCGCTCTCTACTGCTCTCAAGTAACTATCTGAGGAAGGTTGATTGAGCACAGATCATTATCATGATGCACAATATTTCACCTACTTTTGGAGCGATAAGTCCAAGCTAACGTCGTACCCCATCAAAATTCGTTAAATTTTCCAGAATTTATCACAGCAGCTTTGACCCAAAAGATGAGGCGCAGAACCGGGATTTGGAAGGGGAAGGGGGGTGCGGGATAGGTTCGGAACAGTCCGAGCGAGCGCAAGCAGTAAGCACTTGTACTATTATTCCGCCTTCCAATCAGAAATTCTATGTCATCATGATCGATCGCTTCTTTCGGAATGTTTACGTACTAACACGTTCTTGATCACGAACGCTGGGGCTGCTAAGCGCCAAATTTCAACACACACGCGTCCGTCTCACCGGGTGATTGGAATTCGGACAAGAAACGCGAGGTTTCACTTGTGGGAAAAATACGACACATAACTTATTGGAACTTGCCGGTGCATTTGAATTTTGAAAACGGGGAAACCACCGTACGTGCCATCATAGACTGTATTAATAGTGATCTGTGGACAAATGGGCCTTCCTTGACAACGGTGCGTTCAAAATATTCATCCTACAATAAGCCGCCCTTTTCTCCTTTGGATAAGTGCAAATCTCGGCCGACGGATGATTACAGATCCCTCTAACACAATCGAAAGTTATCCCATTCAACATTCAAGTACTGCGGAATATTCGCCGTTTTTAACGCTGTACAGCTGATCTGGACTGGAACTTTTTTGGTTGGACTCGACCTGGAAACCGATCGACTAGAAGGGTTTTTCCGAATATTTCAATTCAATTCTCTGCAAGGTTTGTTGGGGTAAACTTACAGCATTTGCGGCGGCCTTTGCTTATTCTATGACAATAGTCATACCAACAGGTGCTCAAAACATGAAAGCTGGATCAGGTGCTCACGAACGGCGCCTCGGCGAGCCATGTACCGGAAGAACTTATGCACATGTCCAACTACGACTTGGTATCACTCAATTCGACCTGCTCGACCATATATGACCAAGTATTATTATTTCATCTGCGCGCGGTCCCGCCGCCGGTGGTGAGAAACTTCCTGGGACACCATCTTCCTCTGCCCAAAAATCAGGTACGGAAGACGCCGAGATGTACCCTTCGCGGTATCACAGATCTGCAATTCAGTCAATAGTTGCTTCTACCGGTGAGGTGAGTAGGAACTGTTGTTCACCTTATGCTCTTCATTGGCGCCGCGACCCCGATGTCCGGACTGAGCCATGATACTAACAACAAGTTCCTAATCGCAATTCTGTGGATCTCTCTGAAATGTATTGACATTCGTGCGACCAGGAACACAAAAACCATCACATCGAATTGCCTCACTTCCTCCCATCTTCACAATCGATGAACGTCGACCTTCGTTCGCACGCAAAACTGAGACACGTGTCTCCAATCCCTCCGTACAATGATGGAAAAAGCAATCCAGTGCGCCCACTTACATATCTTTTTTTTTTTTGCGTCCCCAGTGAGTCAGCCAAACATCAATATCCGGATCTGACCAAGAATGTTTGCTTCGTGGCGGTCTTGCACGGTTTTATCCTTCGTCATTCGAAAAGGTATCATCGATCAGCTCCACGCGGACATCTTTTGGTTCAGAAGGAGAATTAATCTCCCATCGTGGAGTGCCAAGACTCTATGGGAGACTCGGACCATCTCAGCTGCCAGGGGCCTGAGCACCCCCGTAGCTCCATCTGCGTGAGCGCCCCGAAGTGGTTATTCCACCCGGTCCGTCCTTGCGCGTGATAAGTTACGAACGTTCGTTGTGCGGCAGCCTCTTCCCAAGTTTGGAATAGCCTGGGCCCACTCTTCAGAAGCAGGACCCCAAGGGTCAGTCCTAGTACGCCGTACACCACGTCTGTGGACTACGAGTGCATATGCATACGTACTACTATTGTTGTGCGTGCACATGATCAAGACGGCGGCGCTCGCATCCAACACCAGTCTGAATTCGTCGCAAAGGGGGATCGCAAGGCCAAAACGCACGAAAGTTGATACTTTTCACTTCAATCTCTGTGGTTGCATGCCACTCTTTTTGATTTCACAGCTGAGGTTCGCTGGGAACCTCCAAATGTGGCCAAGAAGCAGCGGTCGTTTCACAAGTCGTCATCTGTTAGAACGATTCGCTGCCTCGGAACAAGAACAGGAACCTCGACGCCAATCACAGAAAAGTGGTCGTGTGCATCGTAAACGCAGACGAAGCAACCAACCTCAAACAGGGGGATCGCGTCGATTGACTGTAAAACTTGCTCCAGAGAAGACGTTGGAAAGAAACCAGTTGCTTCAGATCGCGCCAAGCCCCCGTTACCACTGCGCAACCCTCATTAGCCCATTGTACAGGATCGCAATTGCACTTCCATTGAGGCCTCGGGGTTTGAGAGAGAAAAGTGAGTGCGCGAATTCCACAAAATGAGAGCTATAGATGTAAATCTAAGGTAACCGCGGTCCATGAATCTACTGTACTCTGTACGCGTAGCAAACCGACGCTCCATCGTTTGCTTTTTTCCCCCGTACTTCCTATGTCAAGACACCCGGGGTGATATCCTCGTGCCGCCCTGCAGCACAGGAGGATTGGCATGGCTCCCTGATATGCTATGCTGTAGATGTCGACGGCCGGAATGCAGTCGCGTCCGTTCGTCCGTCTCGCTGTCCTCATCCGGACTGTCCACATCCACATCCACCTCCTCCCTCTCTTCCTCGCTCTCCCGGAGTTGGGACAATGGCATGGTGACCGTGCCGTCTGGCTCCTCGAAGGTGCTGAATAGTGTGTTACTTTGTGCACGGTACAGCGAGCTCCGGCGGCCGTGGCCGGATGGATGGAGGATGCTGTCGGATCGTAACTCGGATGTACCTCCCCAGCTGTCGAGCGAGGGACGTCCCTGGAGGCTCATGCGCGGATTCATGAGTCCACTTTCCAGCGCGGAGTGGCCGTTCGGTTTCGGAGGGTCGGGTTTGCGGGAAAGATTGAGCAAATGGACGCCGAGGAAGGTAACGGCGAACCCGGCGAGTAGTGTCACTGTGGTAGTACCGCCGGTAGTGTTGAATCCTTGAAACAAAATGGTGGACGCGACGATTGTCGCGGTGGAAAACCCGACGTAGTACATCGGGTTGACGCTAAAGTAAAGAGGGCGTGTAAGGGTCAAGATAGCGCGGGTGTGGATGTGGACGTACACGTTTGTGGAGAAAGTGTCGAGAGCCTTGTTGAAATAGTTCATCTGCACCAAGATGCAACTTACGACGACGATGCCAAATACGTAGGTGCTTGGGTGCGTAAACTGATTATTTCCGCCTATGGTAAGTTTGACTGCCACGCCGAATCCTTTGATGGCCATCACGGAGACAGAGCCGACGAGAGAGCAAATGGAGATGTAAACCAGAGGGGTTGAGCGTCCGTAGCGAGGAACGACCTGGAAAATCATGACGAGGGAGAAGACGAAAACGGTGAGGCAATATAACATGAAGCCTGTGGCAAATGAGTGATGTGTCGCGATGGCGCAGAGAGGCGCATACCAGGCTGTACGGCATAGTGGAGAACTTCGTCAACTGTTTCGATCTCCTTGTCTGGAGGTGCATGGAGGACGATGATGAGAGAGCCGAGCAAGCACAAGGCGCAACCAGTTCGACCGAGGTGACCAAGTTCTTCGTTCAAGAGGAAGGATGCGAGCACTGCGCTGCGTGGGGTCAAGTTTGAGGGCGCTGTTAGGTTGGAGAGACGAACCCAATGAGGACGCTCAGTGCACCCAACGGTGTGACCAATATTGCTGGGGCGAACGTGTAGGCAGCGAAATTTGCGACTGGAGAGTGGATGAGCACGAAGTATCTGTATTTACTGGAAACTCGCCTTCGCCCAAAACCACTGGTTACGGGATGTGTAATGTCAGTAGAATGAGAACAATGGGGCTGGACGAACGTGTGGATATCCCGGCCCACCACGTCGGGTTGCGCAGATAGGCATAGTCATCTGAAGCGGAGGTATAGGAAGAACTTCGTGCACCGGCGTCGGTTAGGCCCTGAGAGACAAAGGTGAGGACTAAAAATTGGGCAAGACAGAGGTGCTCGCCTTCTTTGTAATGATGAAACTAGTTCCGATGGCAACCGAGCTGGAGACAGCGAGAGCCAGCCCGATGTACTTGTCTTCCACCATAGATATGGTACGAGGGAAGGTCGTATTAGCAGTCTCACGTTCGCAATTGGTACAAATCTTGTTTCAAGGAGGATTGGCCGAGCCCTACGGAGAATGTGTCGAAACAGCCGTGTCTACTTCTTCCTCGCGCACTTTGTCGCGGTATCAGAAAGAAATACAATGCAATGTTGAACGACCTCGCAGTTTCTGTACTAGCGTTATTACTATTTTTGCCATTCGCTGCGCACGTGCGGTCTTCTCCTCCTCTCTGCATTGTCATTTACTTTTTTCTTCTTCTTTCTCTTCTACACTTTCTAGGCTCGCACGAAATATGGCCTACAACAAGGACGATCTCGTGCCTGCCCTGGTCGTCGACGAGGACACACCTGCTCCCATTTCCTTGCCAGAGGAGGCGGCAGATGCTGGCGAAGGCGGTAAGCTCAAGATGATCGTACAACTCGTCAAGAGGTGTCTCGGCGTCAAAGACATCGCCGCAGTGTGCGTTCCTCCACCATTATTCTACCCACCCGCTCTCCCCACTCACTCCACTCGCTTGCCGATTTGTGGCACTTCAGCCGCCTGTCGCTTCCGGCTTCCTTGCTCGACCCGCTGCCAAACCTAGAGTACTGGCAATATCTGGATCGTCCTGATCTGTTCGCAGCGTACGTCCCCTTTCCTGTTCGTGTGTGCCACCCTGCTCATGTGTCCCACTAGCATAAACGACTCGGACGATGCGTTCGAACGCATGCTCGCAGCGGTGCGCTTTACGTTTGCAAAGGATCTTAAAATAGTCGTGAGTGGCCGGTCGGTGTTTGATTCTAAGCGTGCCCTAACACGTATTTCGCAGCACGGCAAGCCGTGTAAACCGTACAATTCGGTCCTAGGAGAGCACTTCCGTGCTCATTGGGACGTCCCCCCCGTGCGATACTCTTCCGATCCAAGGCACCCTCCTATCGTTGGAACCCATGTGTCCGAAACCTCCTCACCGCAGCTCTCGACCACACCGTTACCGTCAGAGACCTTCAGTGTCAGGAGTGGTCGGAGCGAACAAAGCTATAAGAGCACTCGGAGCGGTCTCAGTCTCTTGTCCAAGACCAAGGCTAGCCCATCGACTGCTCCTACTTCCCCACAACCGGTCTCCGAAGCCGACCTTGCCGGACGCATATCTTCCCTCTCCCTCGGCGTGGGCGCATCAAATACGGATCCTCTCCGGGTAGTATATATCACTGAGCAAGTCTCCCACCATCCACCTATATCCGTCTACTATGCCACCTGTCCGGCTCGCTCCATCGAAATGCGGGGCATTGACCAAATTTCTGCAAAGATCTCGGGTACAACGCTTCGTGTAGTACCTGGTTCCTACAACAAGGGAATTTATATCGATATCAATGGTGGTCCAGGAGAAGGCGAGAGTTACCACATAACTCACCCCGTCGCGAGCGTAAACGGGATTCTGAGGGGGAGCTTCTATGTCACGATTGCGGAGTCGACGATTGTCACATGCAGTGGTGGGAAGGGCAAAGAAAGTTACCGCGCGGTGATCGAGTATAAGGAAGAGGTGCGTTGATTGCCCAAATTGGACGATATCGATATCTTGCTAATCGGACCCTAACTCGGATTCAGTCGTGGCTTGGTCGGGCGCACTTCCTTGTTGAAGGTGTCATTCACACGTATGACGAAGACTCGACAGAGCACGAGGAGTGGACAAAGGTCAAGCATGTTCCCCAATCCCGTATCGTCGCCTTCTTCGATGGTTGCTGGCGGAACCGCATCCGGTGGCGGCGTAACAACTCGAGTTCTAGTGCTCTCGTGCCGTCGACCGGGGAGTCCCATACACTTGTAGACCTCGAAAAACTACAGGTTGTGCCCAAAGTCGTACGTCCGCTCGAGAAGCAGCTACCCAGGGAGAGCCGAAAGTTGTGGGAGAACGTGACATCAAAGCTCCTTGCCAAAGAGTACGGGGACGCCACCAAGCACAAGCATACGATCGAGCAACAGCAGCGTGATGAAGCGAGCGAACGGAAACGAAAGGATGAAGCGTAAGTCGGCGAGCCCCAACGTTTTACGAGTTTTGATTAATATCGTTGCTACCCTCAGGTTTATACCCACATACTTTGACTGGGACTTTATCTCAGGTATACCCGAACTCACGGAGGAAGGTCGCAAGGCCGTAGAAGAGGAGCTCCGAGACTGTACATCGGACTCAGGCTTATGATCTAGAGATACGTCTTGACGGAACGCTTTGAGGTGTGCATAACGTGCTGTTTACGACATTTCAGTCTTTATCTCCCGCCTTATGCTTCCTTTCTCCTTTTCTTTCCTTGCAATCACGTATGTGCGCACCTTGCTGCTTCTCACTATCATTTGTGCACTTCATGACGACGATATCCCTACACTATTTGCAATCCCTAAATTGATCTCTTTTCTTTCCTCGGGATGAAGCTGTGTAATTCCGACCCCGAATTGGGGCGAAATGTAGAGCGATCTCGGTTTTCGCCTCAGAAGTGGAAAGTCTCGGAAGGAAGAGAATTTCAGGGCTGCCTGGGAATGGCTAAACGTCAGATGGATGGTTTCCGAACTTCGGTTACGTCTGGGCGCAGAAACGTCCGAGTCATGTGGTATGTATATGCACACCGCAGATGCGGAGTCAAACTGTCTGTCGGAGATGATCAAGCAGTCACGTCATCCCTGAAGTTTTCGGTTTAATTCGTACACAAACCCCCGCGGAGGAGACTGAGAAAGGGCTGTGGGGTGGGGGCTGTCTGTCAGACCCAAACGCCGGATCACGAACATCTCAACATTTTTTTACTGCGACTGCAATGGACCGAGCTTATGCTCTGTTTAGAAGCATCGAGATTCAAATGTCCATTCAAATCTTTGAGATCTACCCTTGCCGAATCTTTCAATATGGACCTGGAGACTCAGACGGAACGGAACCCGTTTATGTGCTTATTTTCTCTCTCACTCCCTCATGATCACTCACTCTCAGAAATGAGATAATCGGTCTGATACCGAGGTTCGAAACCGAGGACATCGGGCATCATATGCACCATGATCGTATCTCGTCTCAGGCTCTCAGCGGTCTGGTTGGACCCGCGGTCGATAGCAGCTGCATGGAAACGATAGGACCAGGGACAAAAAAAAGGACCGATCCGATCCGACCAGTCGAGCACCGGGCCGCAGACAACCAAAAGCCAACTAGCGAACAGACCCGTTAACTACAGTATCGATTCACGGTAAACTATACTAAGTACATAACGCCGTTGATCTCGCTGGGGGGAGGATGACACGGCTCAGGAATTTGAAATATCAAAACCCAAGTCGTGGGTGTGGTCACCTGCCAGCACCTATCTTGCGCCCCCTGGTTTTGTGAATACTCCCGAGAGGGTCTGGAGCACGAAGAACGGCACGGATCTTAACTTTCTTTTCCTTCTCGTTCAAGGATCGTGCGGACCCCCACACTGTACGTCGATATGTATTACTACAGTATGTGAAACAGGTACGGCTAAAGCTGCCCAAACTTCTTTTTGGCCGAACCCAGTGAAGGTTTGTATTATACTGTATATGAGCACATTCTACGCCATGTTATTCCATGCCCCAGGCATTCGTGCCAAGCTGAGCCTGTGTGAATAATGCAGAGACTCGGAGTTACGGATCAATGATGATCGTGTCGGATGCGTTTCCAAAGAAACCTGCCAGGGGGGGGCCTCCCAATATTTTATTGTTAGTGTTATTATTAGGGAGAATAACTTTTGGTCCGGAAAATGGGCTCACGGCAGATGCATTGGTGCGTCGTCATTGTATTTGAGGTCCTTGGGACGATCAGAAGCTCGACTCGATCGTCGCTTTTCCCCCTAACGAGTGGAACGGATTCACAATCAAAATATTCAGTAAAAAACAAAAATTGATGGTTCAACTGAGGGTCGAACTCAGGACCTTCTGTGTGTAAGACAGAAATCATAACCACTAGACCATTGAACCTGGCGACAACCATTGCTAATGCTTCGTGTTGTCCCAGCTTGAGAGCGGAACCAAAAGAAAAAAAAAAAAAACAGGAGCTCACCTGTGAGGACATAAATCGGCCGTATCATATCTTATCAACTGTTTGTCTGTAGAGTAGTAGTAGCGTCATCATATTTACCTCGGAACTTGTTTGAACTGTCACATCTGCAAGGTGGTCGCCATGATGCACGTGTAACGGATCCGACATTCGTTATTGTTGGGAACAGCGGCGTCTCATTCCGTGCTACCACGGGCCCCGAGTCTCTCCTAGTAGCACCCACTCAGGTCCCTTTCTTCCAGACCGTCATCATCTTCCCGTCAAGCAGGGTCAGCACCTTCTACACCGGTCAGGGAAAGATAGCTGCCAGTGGGAGGGCGCTTTACTTATCAAACTAGCATTTCGGTACACTTCCTATCGCTTCTTTTTTTTCTTTTCTTGAAACACTAATATTCCCATTGTTTTCTCGTACAGGAGACACCATGGTGACGTTACCGTTACTATTACAAGCATCGCTTCTTTCAATTTGCGCCTGGCTTGGCCTTGCCACGTTGGTCGTAGCGACATCAGGGCCTCCCCTTGTACATGAGGCACGCCAGGGACCCTTATCCTCGGATTCTTTAGATCCCACTTCGTCGACTTCGTCGACGGACACGATGTCACCAACTCCGACTAGTGAGCCCTCTTCGACTTTGACTTTATCTATCGACTCATCCACGACTATGTCCACGTCGTCAAAAACCTCGCCCTCGTCGTCATTGGTCAAACCAGCTTCACCTTCGTCATCCGTCACTCTTTCTTCTACCACGCCTCAGCCTTCCCCTTCCTCTACTGCAGGCAGTCTCGCCTTTACCGTTAATAACTTGACAACGTGCACCTCGGGCTTAATATCATGGAATTACACCGGGCAAAACGCTGACTTGATCCTCTCGCTTACCAACGTCGTCGTGGATCAAGGTGACGTCTTGCGTCGTGTCAGAGCAAGGCAGAACACCCTGACGAGCACGGGTCAACAACTGGTGGACACCAACGTCTCTGCATTGTCCTGGACATGGCACACGGTCAACGTCACGGAGGGCTGGTACGAGATACAGGGCCAGGTGCTCACAACGCCTACCGTCAGCAACTCCTCTGCGTCGTTCTTCGTATCGAACGGGACGAACGTTAGCTGCTTAGAAGCTACGTCACCGCAAACTTCATCCTCCTCCTCCCCCTCAGAATCAAAATTAAATGTGGGCGGTCTTATCGGTGGGGTCGTCGGGGGGGTCCTTTGTGTTGCCCTGGTTGTGCTCGCAGCAGTATGTTTGTGGACACGGAGACGGAGGGACTTGCTTGTTGGAGGTATGAGAGGCAAGAATCGACAATGGGGATCGCTAAAATCTAACCCTTCGAGCATCCAACCAGAAAGCGATGGAGTGCGAGTTACCAAGGACGTTTTCCATTCACATTCAGAATCGACTGGAGCCATATTTCAGCCATCTGCGTCGACAACACCTGGCTGTTCAGAAGAGGACGTCGACACCGTTGCCGAAGAAAAACTCCTTTCCCCGGTCGCTTCTCCCTGCGTAAGCCCCTCTGACGTTTTAAACACCCCCATGCGTTACGACCGTCGCACGTCGTTGCAATCTGTTCAAACCCCCACTACCACTGCCAGTGACTCCTCTTCCCGATCCCGCGCCTTCTCTCAATACACTTCGAATCACACACTCGAACAACAGGCCCAGAGAATCCGATCCTCGATGGAAACGTCCTTCCAACGCCGCAGCGAGCGCCTTTCTTTGCCCACTTTGCCCTCTCCTAACCTTTCCCTCCTTCCCTACACTCCCACGCCGCGGCAATCCCACAGAGAAGAATATCCGTTATCGCCTGTGCCCCCCGTGCCTATCAATCGCTCCATTTCAACAGGCGCTGTAACTACAGGCATGCCCGCGCGGCGTGCCTCTCGCAAACCTGTTCCACGCTATGACCCCTCGGTATTAATCGAAGACACCAGCGCGGACTCATGTGCTGAGTCTTCGAACTCGCACAGAACAGGAACGGGAGTAAATGGGGCGTCACGGAACTTGGCGCACAAGGCGAGCATTGGGGATGCCCGCCCCATGCATTATCTGATCCCAGATTTGCCACCGCCACAACAAGATTTGGATTGAAGACGACGCTAAGACGTGTGGGGGGCCCCAACTCTTGCGTTCGTGGTTCAATTGTGATTCTTGGCCTCTTTTTTGCTGCTGGTCACTTTTTTATTTTACTTTTCATCCTTCTATTCGTTTCTACTTTTTCTTTCGCGTTGTCTTTTCATTCCGTTTGATATGACCCAATCCCGATTGGGACAAGGACGTCATCGTTAGTATGTTTCGTTGACGTCGGATCCTGAAGTGTTGTATTTGTACACCACCCTCACCCCCAGATTTCTCCAAGCATGCGGGCAGGCGCGGCGTGCTAGTCAGCGACTCAAAAGAAACTCGGAAAAACGGGTTTCGTTTTCCGAAAGATGTAATCCCACCATTCCCTTCCCTTTCCCACCTTCCTTTCATCCCGCCTTCCCGCCTTCTTGCAACACGACACGCGTTCATATATTGATCCTGGGACATGGACGTTTTAATTATATATATGCTAGATATAAATCTAGTAGCTTATCGCAATACCCACGCATCCCCCTTCCCTAAATCATCCAACGAACCAATCGCTTCTTACTTGCATATTTGCAAAAACAAGTGTTTGGTGAAAAGCGAGATCTCCGCGCCCCCTCGAATCGGTATGTCGTATGTATGTGTCGTTGCGTTATGTTCCGCGAATCCTACGACGATCCAGACGTTCCTCGTTAAACAATTTTGTGCGAGTGCGCACGTTCGTCGATCGTGAATACGGAAGATGCCGCCAGAGATAGAGAACACTGTTATGGTGGGCCCCGGCTGTGTCCGACCTGTGCGTGTCTCAGTGGAAGAGGGTCACGGTAGGGCAGGGGTATCCGACGAGGGAAAAAGCTATTTCGGTCACTAGTAAATGAATGACGCACCCAATTTCAAAGCTCCTCAGCGTCAAGTCGTCAACTCGAATCGAAGTGAACCCGTCTCCGAATTTGATCCGCGCATTCAAGGAACAAGGAACTCGCCGACTCTCCGAGGCCCGCGCACTTCGGGGCAGGTAGTGGCTGCATTGCCCGTGTCACGTAGTGTTGCCACAGCTCAGCTATTTTGGCTAAGCCGTTTCAGAACTAAACCATTTCATGACAAGTGAACTATTAGAGAATCTTCATAGAGTTGAAAAATGTCTAGTAGAGCTGATATTGGTTGTGAAAATTGCAATGGCTTGAGGCAGCTCGCCGAGCTGTGGCAACACTACGAGTCATGTGCGCCGTGCTGCTGCATCATGCCAATTTCATTCGGTGGTGAGCTATAATATTAATATATTCATCTGGCTGAAGTGGTGATTTGGACAGCCGGATTATTCTATGTGGCAATGCATCATCATCATCTTTCCTCCATCCAGGAACCGACTGTAATAGAAAAGGAAGAGCGTGATTGACATCATAATTGCGCCACCATGGTGACGCAAGGGAGAGATAAGATAAGTCGAGCACCCATCCCCAGCCTTGAAATTCTCCTCACTTCCGCTGTCCGCTATAGACTATGATGATACTACACGCACAGCCTCCCTGAGGTCTATCCACGATAGGGATCCTCCGGAAACTTGAAGAAAAATCCCACCGGGTTCGACCGATGATGATGATATAATATCACTCGTCGATACGGAGCGATGATAACGTTGACTCGACTTGGAATGCTTGGACTAGCCTCTCTGGCTCGGACTGGTCCGGCAACTGATCATCATCATCATCATGCCACGCCTATTCAACATGTTATTCTTGATCGATCTCAAGTAGGGGGTACACCCTCCCAAAACAAAAGGAAATACAGAATAGCAAAGGTAGAGGGTCGAGAAAAGAAAGGGGGGAAAAACACGAGGCCAGATAGCTGATCCGTAGGATCATGATGGCTCCAAAGCCCAAAACCGGCCGATGGCACATGCTGGTAGACAGATACTGTAGACGGGTCAGTGCACACATGTCATGTCATTAGCACAGGTCCCGTTTCTCGCGATCCTACTCGCTCGCTCAGCTCTCTCTGTCTATCTTTTTTCACTTTTTGTGACGTGAAGCACACAGCACCCTGCGATGTCGGCACCAGCCGCGATGGTTTTCTTTTTTCCGATCAGCGAACTCAAATTTCATTCCAAACCTGCTTCCATGACAGAGCAGTGGTGGGCGTGATGGAGACGACACAAGACAAAAGGAAACGCGACACTCCTGCGTTCAAGCGAAGAAAGGCCGCGTACATGTTAGCACTACGGAGGGAAGCACTTCAGGACAGCGTTACTACCTCGCTAATACACACGCCGATTGAATTGGTTTCCACCTCGGTGGCAATCACCGGTTGGCGAAATAAAAACACAGAAAACAACAAGGTAAGGAATAAAAGATGAAAAGGGATAAAGGAGCACGACGATCTTGTGACGCGACGCCGGTAGCTTCGAGAACTAGGACACGCGTGCAACAGCCGGACGAAGGGGGAAATACAGTAGTCAGCATCATCAATCTCGTGGTTTGACCCGTGTGGCGATCGATCGCGGCCCAGGACCGGAACTGTTGTTCAGCCAGTAGGATAAGGGGGAAATCCAGCACCGCTCCGGACCGCTCCGGACCACATAATGTGACACGCAAGTTGACTCGGGCTTTTTGACCATCGAAGCGAGAGGGATAGGGCCAAGGGATGAGGGAGGGAGCGGGTGAGGCTGTGAACACTGAAGCATTGACCCGGCCATCGGTGACGGAAGATACAGCAGCATAGCCTCAGGACGATCGCGCATCGAATATCAAATCTTCTCTCTACACTCAAGTCTTCCATCCTTAGCCTTCCCGTTCGATCCGCAACATTGGACATGAAATCCCTTCCCAATACAGTGGACACTCTCCCATAACCCATATTCCGTTGAAGTTGAACTAGTGCCGGTGCGGCACAAACCAGTCGTTACTACTCAGGTTTTCTGAATGGAAACTTCAGCATAGAAGATCTACCTCCCTGACAACCCATGATTCCTCAGTATCATTCACAAATGACGCATCTCTGTTTTCGTTGAAACTTGGCAACTGTGTTTGCGTCCGAAAAAGTTGAGCCACCGCTACCGATAACCGGAGATGTCCGTTGATCCGATCTTGTGGTCGGTTTGGATGGCTCGCAATGACACGCTCGCCCTCAGGCGAACGAACCCCTGGTGGGAGAAGAACCAGCACTCAACGACCTGATCCAAGTCATCGTCCTTCTACTTCTGCTTCGGCGTTTGCTAACTTTCAGGGAACGCGCGCGGACAAGGATCTGGAAATAGAGCAGACAGGAAGGTCAAGAGAGGAAGGCACAAAATGGAAAAATGAACAGGGCGGAGAATGCCTATCTCCATATTGAAATTGTGACTAGTGTGTGCGCGGAGATGTGGTGAGCCGTACATCCAGTCAGTTGCATCGATGTCAATACAAATAACATGCGGGTCTGCATTGATCCTATGGTAGGCTGCAGCACCTGAAGCCGCAGCTAAGAAGAAGCGAGGGCTTTATAGCGCCGCTGGGAGAACATGGTGATATGGCGGAACGCGCGATAAGGAGCGTGGGCCATGTTGACAATCAAGGTTCGGCATTTACAGCCCTGCTTCGACCAGTGGCGATCCATTCTCACGACCATCCATCGGGATTTCTACGGCGCAAGGGTAAAGGTATCGATGGCGCGCGGTGCTTGGAAGCATCAGCGGCGCCACGCCTGTTCGCGGATGACGGATTTGTCAGACCAACCTTGCGTATCTTGGCGAGCCTGCAATGTGGTTGGCAAGCGGTGGGACATGAGAGATTGCGCACAGAAATGATAGATAAGGAGTGTACCTCCAAAGGCCAGTCCAAGCGACCAATGCAGCAACAGCGGACGACGCAATTGACATGGCGGCGAAGGCGTAAGGCATATCTTCCATGTGGGTTTGTAACTTTATAAATTTGTTATCAATCAACTGAACCCGAAACAGAAAGGGTTGCCGAGATTTAGCATCCACATACGTTCATTCCGAATAGCCCAGCTACGAGGGCGCCCGATCCAAGACCCATGGTTCCAATAGAGACCTGTCATCTGAGTAGCACCACGATTTCTTTT
Source organism: Rossbeevera pachydermis (assembly GCA_038090155.1). NCBI lineage: Eukaryota > Fungi > Basidiomycota > Agaricomycetes > Boletales > Boletaceae > Leccinum > Leccinum pachyderme. The sequence continues at coordinate 25,920 of JBBPME010000194.1, forward strand.
CTGGTAGAACGAACGAACTTTAAGGTCTAAAGCGAGAAGTGCGTTACGATTTGAGTCTAAAATGAGTTCAACAATTTCCTGAGTAGACTGAACATTGGCCTTTGTGACGTTAGTTAATTGGGATTCCGAATCATCATCTTAGGCGGATATAGACACCTCGATATTCTCGGCCTCGTTGACTATCTCCTCGACCTGCTTGGAAAAGAATTCTAATAACACCTCTAGTTCGTCATGCTCGTGCATGTCACGGGGCGTGCCATTCTTCTTGTCCGTAAGATACATTGCGTTCAAGTCGTCAGCTGTACGTAGCATTAGGAATAATGAAGTTCAAAAAGAGGCAAGACCAACCCTGCTCTAGGACTTCTTCTAGGGCCTCCTGAACCTGTAGAAGGGATAATGAAACTAGAAAAGGAAAAGATATTACATAGCTGTACCAAAGTTGCGCGATTTTTAAAGGCAACGAGGCGTCTGGAGTAATGGAGGAGTCGTTTGAATTTATCATGGTTAATATCGTCCTCGAGCTCAGCCAACAGGCCTCCGACCAGGTTGCGGATGAAAACCATTTCGGCCTCGAGTGCACTTAGAACGGAGAGAAGGATAGACTCTATTGCTCTGGTGGGCGTCAAAAGAAGGTTGTAGGACAACGTTGTAGGCAAACAACCTACCTAAATTCGTAAGGAGCACCGCTACCCCGGGCCTTGAGGTTGTGCTATCAAGAAGTGAGACGGCGTAGTTACCAATCGCCGCAATGATGCCGTACTTCAAGATGGTATAAAAATACGGAGTGTAGCCTGGAGTCATTGGAGCCATAGGTATCGAAGAGGACAACGGTATCTGCCTTGACAAGGGCTCTGATATGTAACATATTTATCTGGGGTGGATTGAGAAGATGCCGGGAACAACTTAAAAGTAGGTAGAACGGACCAGAATGGCCTCTTTACGGATGAGAATAGTGGGGACCAAGTTTGGTATACGTGAGTCTATCTTGCGGAAGTCACGAGGCTTGGCGATAAACGTCAAAGGGACGGAACGTGACGTTTTTGAATGATACATGACTCGAAAAACTTACGTTGAGACGGTGCTCGTTGCACAAATCTGATCTCTTGAACTGGCCGGAAATGCTCTTGACCGCACCTGGGGAAACGCGATTACGTCGTCAACCCAGGCCGACGGATGTGGCTGGTGAGAAAAAAAAAACAAAGCAGACCTTGATGGTCTATGACGGTACCTGTGAACGTGTGTTAGAGCGAACGTTGGTGGGAGAGGAGAGAGCACAATCACAGCGAAGCATGAGATCGGAGGGTAGCCTGCTTTTCATGACTTTTTCGAGGATGGCGGCCTTTGCCTCCTCCTCGGTTGGATGCGCGTGTGGACGCGTGTGTGTTGTTGTGGGTCTGAGGAAAGCATTCCAGGCAAAGGAACGTCGAAACATTACATTGCGCGCAAACGTCTGCATGAAGAGGAAGAAAAGGACCAAAAATCTTTCGTCCGTTAGTCGACTGGGGGTTACCCCGGACATTGTATATTTCCACGGCCGTGGCTGTGCACATTTCTTTGCTGATCGGATAAATCCGAAGACGCAGATTTGAGATAGATCGACCTCTCTCGGCTGTAATTACATATCAATACAGTTCCCTCTCCCTACTTCACCTCTTCCCAAACGCCTTATTTTGCCATGCCTTCTCCGTCTCCGAACTCCCCATCTCTCCCTCCCCCCTCCCCCTCCCCCTCACACCCATGTCTTCAGACACCAGAAGGCTCCTTGAGGCTGCCATGGCCCTCTCACAACTTCTCAACATACATGCCATCCCCCATGCATTCCACGGAACCATACTCACCGCTGTCATGTCAGACAGCCCCCGCTGCGATGTCCGTCCTTTCCCCTCCTCCTCCTGCGACGCCCTCATATTTCTCTTAGGAAATCTACTGCATCGTCGAGGGTGGTTCTTCGCATCCCTTCCGCTGCGTCCGCCAAGCAGTCGCGAACAGCGAGTTCTTCACAACGACACACTCCCCGTGGAGCAACCGGTACGCACCCTTGCTCGTGACGTGTCACTCAATGGCCCCTGGTGACCGTCCATCTGCATAGCCTGCATACCACTTATCGTCGTCTGATACCCCCCATCGAGGTGACCACCCCTTGCCACTTGTCTCCCGTACAGGGTCCTTACCGTCTGTGCACATCCCAGATCGAGATCCTGCCTGCCGGGGAGCATGGCCCTCGACGACTGGACCCCACGACTACAATGAAGATAAAGGGCATCCCCTTTCTCTCCCTCTCAGAATTCGTCCGGGATAAACTCAAAGCTTGGGCGATGCAAGTCCTTCCCCATCCACTCTGCGCCCTTCCATCATTGGCTAACCAAGCATACTCAGACGCGGCTCAGATCGAGACGCAAACGATATCGTATACACCATCTGTCGATACTGGAATCGACTCGACATCAATCGAGTACCGGAACACGACATGAACCAGTTCGTCTCTTCCCATCGAATGGCTGCACTCTCATGGGCAGCCCTCAAGCGAAAGTACGGCATGTGACCATGGCCTAGGCCTACCCCCTTCTCCGACACCGACGGCACACTGCCAAAGAAGGAACCCCTGGGGGGTTGCGAACACGGTTGGGCTACGAATGAATTGAGGGCGCGGACAACCGATTCCTATCTGATCTGATACCCGTTCGAGAACAAAGACCGATGAGTAGTTGAGCTTTTGCAAATTGTAGCGATGCTGTACTTGTACTACTAGTCATCGATTTGGCAATCGAACCTGCCCAGCGAGTCGTTGGCGTTTATACAGTTTTGCAACGAATTCACCCGGGTCCAACCGTTGTAACCCTGGATCTGGACGACGTGCAGCCGCTCTTGGTCGTGTGTTATTTGGGAGTGTGGAAGCGGAAGCAAAGCCCAAGGAACCCGGAATGCATGACCGGTGTTGCAAAAAGGACCGACGTAAGTTTAACGTTCAAGATCTCGGATATGAGGCCCTGACGAACTTGCATGTTAGCCGCCCGCTTCACGTTCAGCTGAGCCTGAGTTTGCGGCGACGCTGGGGTGTCACAGGGGGCGCTCAGTTAGCAGAGCGCAGCCTAACCTATTCCCTGTATTTCCTATTCCACGATTTTCATGACGAGTCTATTTCCATCTCCGAATCAAGTTTATCTGTTCTTGTTTCCGGTCGCAAATAACATGTTCAGGTTCCACTCTCCCGGGAAGGTCTGCCCGGGTATGGTGGGGACTCAGCATAACGAGGGTTGCTCCCCAACTCCATCTTTACCATCCTTGGATCTACAAAGCACACTTGATGCGACGTCGATCTTCAGGAAGCTCCCGGGGACTCGATGGCTGGCCAGCTGGTTTGGGGGATTGGGAACACATACTCTCTAACGCTGTCCATGTCGAGATGACGATCGAGATGGAGAGGGCGGTGGCCTGCGGCCTCATTCGACAACTCGAAACTTCCGGGCCCCCCAGACCTGGCAGCTACTAGCACCGTCGTGGTGAAATTGGCTGCGGGTTGAATTCGGCGAGATCAATGAATGCCTTCGTTCTTGTCTTCCTATCTTCCTATCTTCCTATCTCTTTGACCCTTTTTTGTCCGTTTTATCCTTTTTGCATCAATCGAAACTAGACGCTCCTAGGAGGCGTCTTCTCTCCTTATCGTCCTCTCGCAACTCGTCGTTAATTGTTGGGTACACAGCTTCGAACTCGGGCGCTGATATACACTGCTAGTGATATGACTTGATCATTACATACACTAATCTTCGCGGGACGCTATCAAACCATAGGAGATCGAAGGCTCGTTAACTTGGTCCGCGCCAGTCGTATGTCCGATTGACTGGAACAGAGAAAAAAAAGTAAAGAATGGGTCAGAAAAATGAAGAGAATTGTTGACAGAACAGAATGAGTGAGCTAGAACGTGATCACGGTCACGTCAGGCAGTGGCGCTAAGTTGCGTCATTGGCAGTAGACGGATAAAGATAAAGACACGGATGCGAACTACATAATGCTGTGGGTAGTGCTGCGAGTAGTCGATCGATGATTGCTGCGAAGAGGTCCAAGGGGGGGAAGCAATCGAGCATTCATCATTCTGAAGGGGCGTAAATAGGTGGTGTTTTGACGCGTCGTCACATCATGACGCAGGCAGGTACCATCATACATCATATCCTCGAAACCAGACGTCTGATTACTTCAACCTGTCAACAGGACCCTATCCACAGACCCACAAACCGACAACACGTGCGATACGTGCTTACCAGTTTCAAAATGCAGGGTAGAAAGGTCAGCAAAAAGGGCAAAAAGGGGGGCGACATCTAATTGAGGGAAATTTGCGAGCGCGTCGGACTGGATCGCGGGGCAGGTGGAGGCGTCGAATATAGGGTACCACCTTGCCACAGTGCCAAGGACCGATGCCGATTCTGATTGAAGTGATCTGGAGGCGCGATTGGGGTAAATTGGTGGGGTGGACATGATGTGATGCGGAGTGATGTGGTCATCGACTAGTATCGGTACAATCTGTGCCCCGGTGCGTATCCGGGTCCGGGTGATCCACAGGCCACGGGACTAGATAAGAAAGAGACCGAACGCTCCTGACGACTCGGGAAACGCCCAAGTAACCGAAAGCATAACGCTGCATTCAATTGCCATAAGCCATAGCACTGGCAACCAGTAAAGCAGACAAACCCTGGACCACCCACCTCACGATGTGACACGGGTTCACGAACACGCGCTCTGCCAACGGTTCCACGTTTCAGCTCAGGGCAATGCATGCATGTCCACATGAAACATAACTTGCTCCATCACCGTTGGGAACGTGTTTCCGACATATCGGCCGAGGTTGAACGTCGGCGGGATGGGTAAAAGATGATGATGTAGCTTACATGGCCCGCCGGGCGTACACACTGACCCTCTTTAATCTCGAAGCCCATGCCTACCCAAGTTCGGCCTCGCGATAGGATGACAGATCCTATTCCTAGTCTTGAATAAAATAAAACAAAACACTGGGATAGCACGTTCAGCATAGACCTCGGAAATGAGCGTGAGCTGGTACGGCAATGGACTGTTACAAAACGTACAAAGGTACGACCCACCGTGGGTTACCGTCGCGACTCGCCAAGCATTGTTCTACTTGATATAACAATACTAGGCGAGAAAGAACCTGCCTGGTCTTACGCACTGTAACATCTCCTTACGGCGAACAAAAAAAGAATTAAATATAAAAAGATGACACAGGGGTTCCCACTGACCTTGACTTTTTCATTCATTCATTCATTCATTTGTTTGTTTGTTTGCAGTACAACAACCGCCTCGTGGTGCTCAATTGAGGTCTTGTGACTGAGGGCAAACCCATGGGGCCCACTCACACTGGGTCCGTCGCTAAATGGCTACTAAACGGCGCGAACCAACAGGACGTGGCTTCGGAGTGTTTGCACAGTTTGATGGTAAGGGTAAGTTGCCTTTTTGGTGGAGTTATATCACTTGTAGGGTTTTGTTGGAGGTGAGGTGTTCTGTGAAGGTCTGGCACGCGCCTGTGGCTTTCCTCGCACGTTTCGACCGTGTCAGCATCCAGTTACTCATTCATTCGTCCGCCTTTTCTCCTACATAACCACCCAAATGCACATGTACTGAAAAAGAAGAAAAAAAAGGGAAAAAAATACTGAGAATAAGATGTAAACCCTGATGGGTCAATCTTTTTCTCTGCGTACGAAATGGGAGACCAGAAGTCGGGCTGGGGGCTACATGTCAACCATCGGCCGACGGCAGTGCGAAATCCAAATCAAATTAGTCGGTTCTTCGTAGAACCCAGCGTCGGCCGGATCAACCCACCGAGGCACCCCTTCCGAGCGGAATCGACGGACGGACAGCAGACAGGGTTGAAGAGGCACCGCCGTGCCTTTCATTGTTCGATGTCCACCGTCCTTTGTGATGGATATTTTATCTCCTTTTTTTATTTTTGCCTGATTTCCGCGTATGGGCCGGGGGTAAAGGGTGAGAGGGAGTTGTCGAGAGTGATCGGTGCCAAGCCAAGTCGGTGTGTGCGCCGAATGATGATGCGTTGTGCAAAAAGCAAGTTTGGCGATTCGAATCCCGTCCTATGTAATGCGGGGACCGGGGAATTTCGACCCTGTGGCGTCAATATCCAATGTCAATTACATTATATAATCAGCTGACATGGCAGTGGGTCGGAAGCCAACAATCTATTCCACTTGTGGGCTATGATATGAGCACAAGGGGACTGATTTTGATCGGCGTCCAAGTCACTCAGGCTATGGATACGGTGGCGTACGGGTACATACATAATAATACGTTTTCGTGGAACGTAATATGGAGAGCGTCATGTGGTTTTCGAGGCTGTGATTGGCTGAGTGCTTGTTCGACAACTACACACATTTACGGAATTTCCTTTTTAGTCTGATTAAGCGAGGGCGTCGAAACCCGGGTGTGGTCAGAACTCGGATGGGATCGGTTTTGATGGCTACCTATTAGATTTCCAAAGTCTAGGTTCGGTTTTCTTTCGGCAGCCCCGCAACCTGTATATTCTGCTTCTAGAACAATGTCGTTGTGGTCACGCACATAGTATGATAATTCAGGAATGCATCATATTTTGCCTCATAAGGACTACAGATTGTATACATGCGGAGTTCAAGCTGTTTTTTTTGCGGGCACCACGGCCAGGTGCTCTAAATCGTTGACCTGCACGGACAGCCTCGAGCTAACATGACAATCCAAGTACCGTCATCACTTGTTCTCCCGCACTCTGCGCCCAACCTGCGCCCCCCAAGCTCGTCACAGTCTTGTTCGGCGCAAACGCCGCGCGGCTATCATTCAGAACGCCCGACTTCGCATCCGTATCGATGGCAAAGTACACAGACGCTTGGTTCAGCTTATCTTCTCTCCACGATAAACGCTTTCTATTCGAAATCGAAAATGCTGACTCCCACCATAGGACCCTCCGTGGGGATGGGGGGAAAGTTAATCCAGAGTTTGTGATGCACGAACTCCTGAGGGACACCATGTAATTCTGGGCCTTTGATATGAGTGAGTTCAGAACACCATCAAGGTTCGGAGTCAGGCTGTAAGTGTAACTGAGATGTCGATATGGATACCGTTCACATGTGTCTGGCATGATAAAGCAATATTAGGCGACCGCCCTATGCCTATCTCCAACTCGGAGCGACCTTGCATAAATCCGCTCTGATGATTAACAGCAAGGTTCAGGACGAACAGCATGGAAACACAGACATACACGCTCATGCACCGATGTGTACATATAGAATACGCTGATCGAGCGGGATGCGTAGCCTACCCATCGTCTTGTTCAGCGCAGAAGCCGCGCAGGTATAATCCAAACAGCCCGTCTCGGCCCTCATGTTATCATGAAACATCGACGCGATGCTGTTCGTCTCCGCATCGTCCACCGCCCACGTCGTCCCGATGACCGATCGGAATCCAGCAAACTGCATCACCGACGCAAGATGGATAACGTCGTCTGGACTCTGATCGTCCCCGACGGTCGTATGACACGCAGAGAGGTATGCGAATTCAGCGTTCTCCAGACCGAGTCCCATGATGTGCTTGACGTCGATCCGTTGTAGAGCGCAAATGCTGAGCCGAACGGGTCTTTTCGATTTGGGAGACCGTGGCATGAACCCACTCGTTTCGAACGAGCTCGCGAGGGAGACGCGATATGTTCGATTCTGGGCCCTCTATCTGGGTGAAGGTGGCGACGTCTCTGATATCCTGATCAACGATGTCCAGTTCGCTTGCAACAGACAAAAGCTCGCTTCCCCACTGGCATTCGCTTGACCGATGCCGATAACGTGTGTTTGAGTTTTATCCCAGAATTCAAGGAATTGTGTCATCTGGCTCGAATGAGAGCTGCGAGTGTCGTGGTATAGGATGAAAAGATATATTTCGTTCCCGCTTCTGAAACGGACCGACAGCACGAAACGTCAACGATCGAACCTCGGATGACAGTTCTAAAACCCGGGCTTTGGTAATTCCTAACGGGATATAGACAGGATCTCTGTCAAGAAAGATGAGTGCGTCGCAGCTATAACGGCTCGCATTTACGATAATGAGAGGTCCGCAGGTGGCTGCGCGGCGGAGATCAGAGTAGAGGGACGGGAGAAGAAAACGATCAGGTCCAGGCAGCTGGCGGATCTGTCGAATGCAGCGGGAGCCATAAGAGGTAATCCCCTTGACAGGTGCTGCCGAGGAATAGGCTTAGAGGCAGGAAGCTACTTGCATTCCTGTAGGATATCACTTATATGGGTGATGAGGGGACAAGAGAAAGAGCTTCGTCTATTCTTGTACTAAGTATAGTGCTTATATACATTTGGTGGTTCTAAATATATGTATGCTACAAGTGAACCTATAATTGTACAGCTGGACAGTTGTTTCATTCAACACTCCCCCTTGCTTTGAGAGAGGTGACTTTCACTTAAGCAAAGTGAGCATATTATGTATCGTACATCTAATAAAATGTCAATCCCATTTGGGAGTGGTGTTGCTCGAATTTGACATATCCGAGGTTCTTTGTGAACATATCTACAGGGTTGTCAGTCCCTTTGATATAATACACCTTGACTTGATTATCTTTTATGCAATCTCTGATAAAGTGATATGAGATTGCCATGTGTTTTGATCTTTTCTCTGTGACAGGATTACTGGCCATGAATATAGATCCTTGATTGTCACCACAGATTGGAATTGGTTTGAGATTATATCCTAATTCATCAAACATCTGCTTGATCCACACACATTGTTGAGAGCAATTGCTCATCACTATGTATTCTGCTTCAGTTGAAGACAGTGCAGTCTTTTTCTGGAGGTGTGAGTTCCAGAGGAATGTTCCATTTGCTAATTTAAGGAAGAATCCTGTTTGCAAGTGATGAGTAGTTGGGTCTGATGCCCAATCTGAGTCTGTGCAGGCCATTATGCCTTTGCCTGACTCCCCTTGATAATTCAGGGTGTAATCTTTCATCTCTAGGAGGTATCTGCATATGTCCAGAGCTTTATCTAAGTGCTCCTGACTTGGTTTGGCAGATTGTCTAGCCAGTTGTGTAACTGCATATGATATGTCTGGTCTAGTGCCAATCATTAAGTATATCAGAGAGTCTATGACTGTCTGGAAACACATCTGTAATCCTTGATTGATAGGGCCTGTGTTTCTGTTACGATCCATTGTTTCTCTTCTTCATGGTTCTCACTCTGGACTACCGAGTCACTATGCTCGAATCACACCTGGACTATTCTCTCTCTTTCTTCTTTGTTTCCCTTTCTCCTCCATTGTCTCTCTTCACCCTCCATTGCTCTCATGAGCTTCTCTTGTGCTTCTCTTTGTTCCTTCTTCACTTCTCTTGGTTTTACTTTGCATCACCGGCCTCTAGGCCTTTACCCTTTGCCCTTACCCTTTGCCCTTTAGTCATCTGCAGTCTTCATGACTCATCCTCATCTGCAGTCTTCGTAACTCATCCTCAACTGTGGATTACCAACCCCTCTTACTAATGCTTACTCATTATGCTTCATCATCTGCTTAGTGTATCATTACTCATTGTTACGATTCATGCAGACCCCCATTCTTTTCTTTTCCCTTCTTCCCTTCTTCCTCTATGTTCCTCTCTTTCTACCATTGCCTCTATGTATACTTAGTCATCCACAGCTTCTTATTGTTCCTTACTGCAGATTACCTACACATTCCATCACATCCCATAGAGTTCTATGGCACCACTTTATTGACCAATCATCTTCGTTCCTATTGTTCCTTTTTCCTACTTATAAGCGATTCCCATCACCTTTACTTCTCTCTAACCTTGACCTCCTTGAGTATCCCCCTAGATATGTCTTGGCGAATATACCCTTTTGTTGGCAATGACCAAAACTATACAGTTAAGGCACTAAGTCACCACCAAATCACAAGGACTCAGAGAAGAGGGACTATTTCAGGTCGGGGAATCAACCAGAACAGACTGGAGTGTCTGGCTGGTACTGGCATTGTTATATACTACTATACATGAGGCGGCCATGAGGCGTACTTTAGGGCAAGTGCTCAGTAAGCGATGACGTCTCGTGAGATAAACTACTATATATGTACTAAGTGTTCACACACTTGTGGGAACGGTGGTCTAGAACTACAACATGAGGCTACCATGCCTTTAGCATGCGCTAGCCATGAGGTGTGACATCATAGTGGTCTAGACTTGAGTCACGTGACACGATAAGATAAAATCGAGCGCTTGATTGATAAGATAAGATAGACGCGCGCTCAGATAAGATAAGATAAGATAAGCCAGCGCTAAAGCTAGGTTAAAGAACGAGGTTTGTAACACCTTTGCTCCCTGAACCCTCTGTGTGACCTCGTCCTGCACTTGAAAGGATGCTTCAACCTTTAAGCTCTATCCAAGCTTTACAGGTTGTCTTTGTCGCTCTCAGAACCTTGTCTTCAATCCCTCGACTCTTGAAGAACTTAGTTGTCTTGATCCCTTTGACTCTCAAGACTTCCTCAGTCCCCTTGCCTCTTCATTGTCTTGATCCCTCAGTCCTCAAAACTCTTTACCCTTGTCCCTCTCGCTCCAAGACCTTCTTCTCGAGGCTACACTCATTCCTACCCAGACCAAGTGTAACACTCATCCACAGTCTTCATGACTCATTCATACTGTGGCTGACACATACCCTTCAGTCATGTTCCATGACCTTCCATTCCCTTTGTATATAAACTCTAGATACCCATCCTTGTACACTAAGCTAGAGCTACTTGATACTCTCAATCCATCTGCTCTTAGCCCACTCTCTGAGCACGTGCTCCATAACCCTTCGTTGTCCAAGGCCTTCCCCTTCGGACTCCTCAGTCAAGCCCTTGTGTTATGCTTCATGGTGAAGCTCTCATGGCACCCTTAGTTTCTCATCATCCCAAGGCCTTCCCCTTCGGATTCCTTAGCCCAAATCCTCTTGTTATGCTTCATGGTGAAGCTCTTGAGGTATCCTCAGTCCTTCATTGTCCTCTGGTGTTTACCTTTGGACTCCTAGCCCTTCGTCCCCAGTACCCATTGAGTCTACAACCGACCCTACCGGGCAAGTCATAACAGTTTCTCTCTGGATAATAACTCTGGGGTAATGGTGTGTGAGCTGGGTTGGCATTGCGCATGTTACAGCATTCAAGAACCTTTGAGAGGTATTCTGTTTAATCTATTTTTATGGTTGATCCTTCTCTCTTTATTTTCATTTGGAGGAATTCTTTTGGTTCTCTGAGATCTCTACATTCCCATTTCTTCATGAAGGAATGTTTTAATCTATCAACTGTTTGCTTATTGGGCCCAGCAAATATTGCATCATCAACATATATGATGGCAAGTATAAGTTGATCTTGTTTCTTAAAGATAAATAGGCAGGCATCTGATTTCAGCTTTTTAAAGCCTAGTAGTTCCATGGACTCATTTAGAGTTGTCCACCATGCCAGTCCAGCTTGCTTCAGACCATATAGTGCATGTTTTAGTCTGAGTACTTTGTTGGGCATGTTTGATGGAGTGAATCCTTCTGAAAATTCCATGTAGATCTCTTCTTTGAGTTTGCCATATAGATAGGCAGATTTTACATCTAATCCAGTGTTACACTTGGTCCGGGTAGGAACAGGTGTAGCCTCGAGAAGAAGGTCTTTGGGCGAAGGGCACAAGTAAGGGGTCTTGAGGGACAAGGGATCAAGACGACTAAGGACCAGGGAGACTAGGGGAGTCTTGAGGATCGAAGGGATCAAGACAACAAGGTTCTTCGAGGGTCAAGGGATCGAAGACTGAGTGCTGAGAGCGACAAAGACAACCTATGAAGCTGGGTTAAAAGCTTAGAGGTTGAAGCGTCCTTTCAAGTGCAGGACGAGGTCACAATACTAAGAGCAACATTGAGCTGCTTATAAGCGAAAGGGAGAACAATAAGAATGACCATGATTGGTCAGTGAAAGTGGTACCATAGAATGCTATGGAATGTGGTGGAATGAGTAGGTAATCCGCAGTAAGGAACAATAAGAAGCTGTGGATGACTAAGTGTACACAAAAGCGGAGATAGGCCTTGAGAGTGGAAGAAGAATGGAGAAAGACAAGAAAAAGAAGTAGGGGTCCCTACAAATCGTAACATTACCCCCTTAGTAGACTTAAAACGTCACTGACGTTTTCACATCCTAGGGGATCCCGTCATATTGCTAATGGCAACGTCATCATACTCGAAGGGTTCATCATCATCAAGGTCCCAGGTCTTAGCATGATCATCTTCCCACCTTTGGTTTCCTTCGGTTTGGTGGTCCCACCAGCGGAATTCTTCCTGGACTGGAGAGGGAACTCGAGAGGGGGGTTTATAGTAGGATGTTTGGGAAGAGGAGGCTGAGGAGGCAGATCGAGGACGACGAGGGTGGCGACGAGAGTTAGGAGGGGGAATAGGAAGAGGTCGAGCAGCAGGGCAACGAATCTGTGGGTGACCAGGGGCAGAGATAAGGCAGATGGGGCAGTGGTAATCTTCACAATCAACTCTCTTGTGGCCTCGACGATGGCACACATAGCAAGTGGATGGATAGTCAGGGTGGTGACGAGGGAGGACTACCTGGTTGCCCTCTAGAAACTCCTGTCGTTCTGCTTGGGCGAAGTCTGCTTCTACTCGAGCGAGTATCTGTTCCTCTTCAGGGTCTAGAGGAGATGAACTAGCTGAAGGGGTGGTGGGAACGTCTAGTGGGGGGTCATTATGAAGGTCTGAGTCTGGGATGAGGGCATCTGCAAGCCTGTCGAGGAGGGGGCGATGTGGTTGGCGAAGGATGGTATCGGCATAGAGGAGGGCATCGACCATGCCCAGTTGGTCTAAGAGAGGAAGAAGAGCGAGGGCTTGGGTTTTTGCTGCTTCCTTAAGAATGGATACAAAGAGGCGAACAAAGGGATCATCAGATTTTAGGAAGGAAGGGGGGATGCGGTCAGCAGCGATGGAGAGACAGAGGTTTTGCATAAAAGCCTGCTTGGCAAGGTGGAGAGGGGAATCTGTGTTGATGAGGAGCTCCAGAGTAGGAGCTAGGCGAGGGTCATGGAGTTGGGAGTCGATGAGGTTGAGGTTTCCTTCCTCAGAGAAGGAGAGGAGGCGACGGGCAAAAGGGAGGTCTACAGGGGAACTGGGGGAAGAACCGAAGGTGGGTGATTGCATGGTTTCAAAGGGTTATTTAGCGACGAGTGGGTACTTGGTTGCTAGAGGAGAAGACGGAGGGGTGGGCCTTTTTGTAAGAATTTAGCACTGTTTTGGCGTGTTTGAGTTCTTTCTCGGGTACCCAGGAGTCTTCTTCAGCTGAGTAACCCTTCCATCGGATCAGGAAGTGGCGCTTCTGTGGCGTCCCCTTGTGTCGTACAATCTTCTCAATTTCGTACTCTTCTTCACCTCCTACGAGATCTGGAGGGGGTGACGGGAAGTTGGGGCCATAGACAAGGTTTTCGTGATATGGGGATAAGAGGGAGGCATGGAATACGTTATGAATATGCCAGGTTTTGGGGAGGCGGAGTTTATAGGTGATCGAGGATAGGACATCGGTGATAGTGAAGGGTCCCTCTCGCTTAGTCCCAAGTTTTGGGGACGCCAGAGAGCGTTGAAGGTTCCTGGCTTCTAGCCAGACTTTGTCTCCTTTCAAGAATGGTTTGAAGGTCTTAGTGGTACGAGCCTTCATCACTTGACGAGCCAGTTCATGGGCAGCTAAGGCTTCGTCTCGGGCAGCAGAGAGCTTCTGAAGTCTTGTTTCGACTGCAGGGATGTTGGATTCGGAGATTACCGATGGGAAGGAGCGGGGTTCATATCTGTTACGACTTGCCCGTTTCTTTTTCTTTCCTCTTGTTCTCACTACGGACTACCAAGTCTCTGCGTTCGAACCACGCTCAGACCCTTTCTTTCTTCTATGATGACATAATACCCTTAACCCACCACTTAGTCATCATTTCCCTCATATGACTCATCCGCAGTCCACATGACTCATCGTGACTCATTCCATTTGTAATACTTACTCATCCGCAGTCCTTCTGACTCATCTTCCATACTGCGGATTACTCATATTCCTTCCACCATGTTCCATGGTGTTCCATCCGCTTATTCA
>JBBPME010000195.1:0-39999 GCA_038090155.1 Rossbeevera pachydermis
GTCGTGGACGGAATGGACGTCGTCAGGCTTATCGAGTCCGAGGGCTCGCCGAGTGGCAATGGCCGTCCATTGTCCAAGGTGGAAATTTCGGACTGTGGTGTCGTCGAGTGAACATTTGTGTAGCGACAAGGCAAAGGAGACCTGTTTGTTGCATGGTCTGCCGACGGAATAAATACTTTTTTTTACCACTAGAAAAACTGCTTTAATCAGGCTCGCGAAATCTGAACCTCCACTTTTATCGCGTCTAGGTACTGATTTAATATTTTGTCTGTACAGAATTGCGCCGTCTAAAAAGGGCACCAAGCTTCACCAGACGATCCTCTTGATCGATTCTATTCTTTCACGATGCCTTGGAAGTTTCAAACTCACCTCTCTTCCCAATGCCACGTCCACGCCGTGTTGTTTGACTCAGTTGGATGAGCTGTCCAGCGACGACTGGGACAAGGTCGCGGAGGTGCTCTGCGATCATCTCAAACTACCCAGTGCATCTGTCTCCAGCCTTTCGACAGGTGAGATGCTGACCAGCTATCTGCATCAGATCTCACAACGAGGTCTGGGCTCAAGAAAGTGTACAACAACTTTAGCGAGATTTACAAGCGCATCGATGGCATGTACCTCGCATACAAGGAGAACCAAATCGTTCGAGGCGGCATCGTCGCCATCTATGTCAAAATGTGTGCGGATTCTATCCTCAGAAACATGTTATTTCATCAAGGTACGGCATGTTCGTTGCACAACAAACAGAGTGTTGATGTGGAAAAAGGTCTCCTGGCCAAGATCGTCGATCTTACGACAAGTCCAACTCCCTTCATCTTGCCTTGCATGCACTGGCAACCGTCACAAAGCACGGTGGTTCCGACATACGCAAAGAGATCTCCCTACAGGCCCCGGCGATGATAAAAGTCCTTGAGGATTTCCCAGACGACCTATATGCTGCTGAATTTACCATTTCCACCCATGCTCATGAAGTCACAGCCTCTCTGGACGAACGCCAAGCACCCGCTACAAAATCCGTCAAAGCCTTTCAGCTTCCAAAGCTCATTCCCCTCGTCCTCGCCTTCGTCGGCAAACCAGGCATTAGCTTGCCTCTATTACATCATGCTCTCGAGCTGCTCGGGGCTCTTACCCATCATTGCTCCAAAGAGTGCTTGAAATTTCCAGACATGATCGACTTCCTCATCGCGTGTATTCGCAGTTCGGATCTGCACTCTCGTTTCTACGCGCTCGGCAATGTTATACACCTATCCCCTCCAGTGGCAGAAAAGGTCACTGGTGATCCGCGCGCACTCGTGGCCGCAATGCGGAGCTTGCCGCCTCACCTCGAAAGGTACTTCCTTGATTATGGTCCCCCTCGCTGTGAGGCGTATCTCACGCTTCGAACGTCCATCGATCACCAGAAGGCCATGATGCAATACGCGAAAGACCGCGATCTTTACAAGCTTGGGATTGCGCTCGCTGGATTCATTCCTCTCAGCGAGTTTGCCATTAGCGAAGGCATCTTCCAGACCGTCAACCAGAGTACAGGTCAACCCGAGTTCGTGGACGTCGGGATGCCCTTTAAGATGTGGTTGACGCGTTGCCGGTCCGTGCCAAAGCCATTCGCGAGCGGGGGAAGGCCGGTGAACAGGCCCTCGCAGACATGCTGGATATGAAATTCTTCGTTATTCGCTCTCGCATTCCAGAGGCCATCCCTATCGCAAAGGAAGCGATCGAACGTAACCCCAAGCTGTGTTACCCATATTACATCATGACACTCGGTTTGGACGAAGAGGACGGACTGCGATGCGCCAAGAAGGGTCTCAAGTGCAAGGATTTGACCCCGTTCCTGAACCATGCGCTGCGGGCGCGTGCGACTGAGATTGCGGGAAATATGGGTCTTTGTCGCGTGCAGGAGTCGAGCGGTGGTGACCGGAAATGGGAGCAAGCACAAGCATTTCTAACGAGCGCCCTAGACGATGCACAAATCTATCTTTCCCAAGCGCCACCGGACATGCGCCATCGGAAGGTTATCTTGTGCTGACATATGATGCTGACACTTGCGAAGAAGGGTCCCGAGTTGTCAACAGATTTGAGCGAGTTTGACTTGAGTCTCATACAATTGCTCTTCAAAATCGAAATTTAATATCTTCACAGAGACACGTCGAGGGGCTCAAGATTGCCGACGATTTTTGTCGCCAGTTCGATACTGTTGTTCCCAGGTCACAGCTCAGCTCTGCGTGCGAGCACATTTGTTCACGCTACGCCGTTGCCGTCAAGAAGTGGGGTGACGTTGCCGCGCAGCTTAATAGCCCCAACATCGACGGATGCGGATGGGTTCTTTCGCGCGACAAGGCTGAGGATCGGCTTGCCATATGGTTAAACGAGGTCCACGACGATATGGAAGCTACTGCTGATGATCCGTGCATCGGATCGTCGCAAATTGAGGAGTCGAAGAAAGATCCGACGGAACTATACCAGTGTTCGTGGTGTGAAAATCCGAGCGCGGTTCTGCGGAAATGTGGAGGATGTGGAAAGGCGAGGCAAGACGAGCTTTTGTAGGCTGTAACCTGACTCATCTAGCTAACTATCTACCATCCAGGTATTGTGACGCTAATTGCCAAAAGTTAGCGTGGTCGAAACACAAGAACGAGTGCCGATCTTGCTAGGTGGCGGGCGCGTCTGGATGACTAGGTGGTAAGCGATGTAGCTCGAGCATGGCTGAGTGAAAGGCACTTTGTCAGAGGTTGAACTGAGTAGGATTGTTGGTCATTTGAACGTTGATGAAGCCTTGTGTGGTGTTTTGACTGGTGCGCACACATGCCTGGTTTCTACATGCCTGGTTTCATCTAACTTGATGACTTGAGTAAGTGCAATTCGGCCGGAACTCTGTGCTGCAAGGTATGATCGGTCCGGTAGCGCTGCCCGCTTAAATGCTACATTGCAGCCCTCTATCGTGCCATTCTTCACTCTCACTGGACCTCCTCTTATTGCATGAGTTCTCCTCGTCGCTCTTTTCTCATGCTGTCCTTGGTCAACTCCCGCCCTCTTCAATGAAAATCGAAACGGCAATGGTGGAATGGTAAGCTTATTCACGTAAATTGGCGCAGTTGAAAGCCGTTACAATGTGGTTTCAATGTTTTCTGACAGATCTGTCAACCCAATACCACAACCACCGAGCAACGAACTCCGACCGATACTCTAGTATCCTTGGAAGTGTATCAGTTGTGGTCAGCCATAAGTTACCATTGGACTTCGGTTCCTCTCGGCTATTCTGCTGAAACTAAATCAGCTACCATGGTCCCGCCGACACTTAGGGTTTCAGGTATGAAGGATACCATATAATTTTAAGGGCTGCTCACTGCATGTGCTGCATCCTCGAGAACAACCTCTTCCAAACAATTCTAAGTTCCTCTAATAATGTTCATTCGCCCTACGTCGCTCTTGATCGCACTCTTCGCCACGATCGGCGCATTCGCTGCCAGCGAACCCTTTTACGTGTGCTGTAAGGACTATCAAAATGGTGTAAGTAATGGATTCTCCGTCCGTCATTGCTGAAGAACCCGCCGATTGATCATTATGGACTGACAATCAGGGTACTTCTGGACGAGGGTACTATGCGACGTATGCTAGAGATTTGACTTGCCATGTTGGCACCCTGGGATGCTGCACTTCACTCAGAGTGAGTAGATCGCGTCGATTTCCATCCCTTGAGGATAAGTCTGACTCGCGTCTGGAAATAAACAGGAAACCGACGACGTTGCGGCTGGGTGCGGCGACGTCTCCCTATGCGGAGGGAACTGAAGTACTGAGCAAGTGATTGATGGAGGGGATGTCTGAATCAATTTTATAAGAATAATAATTCACTGGCAGGATGAAACAAATGGAAATCAGTAATCTTATATCCTGATCGAACAGATCACAAAGTTGTTTTTCGTTCCCGGCGTCTTCGTTCGAATTCGACAGTCGTCATGTCGTCATCATTTCGCGCCGTCTGTCCCATTTTATGTATTCTGGCATCGATCCAGTGTCACGGGTCGTCCACGTCCCTTCATTGCTTAAGCTAGATATGTATTTGGTTTTCGTGGTCTGCATAAATTGGGGCTGACTTAGGGGTGACGCGATTCTTATCAAATAAATGAAAAATTGAAGAGACGACCAAAGAAGGACGGACTGCGGAACTGCGGTGCGATTTAATGTGACACTTCCTGAATGATTCAGGAAGTTTCAGACCATAGGTATCTAGATGGTGGCTGCCAAGCTGTCGGCGCAGGGACATCTCGTGTTCTTGCGTGCATGCTCACTACGTCATATGATACAGGCCTTTTTGCCCCATTCTCTGTACCTCGATCTCGCTCGCCTGGATAGTCCCTTGCACGGGGTAACTTTTCGGCTCAAGTTACATGCAACAGGAGGAAAAGGCTGAAACCACATTACTAACGTAACTCTGCAAATCCGACTCGTTTTCACCGAATTCGAACGTGATATGGTAACCCCGGAGGAAAGGACTCCCGAGTATCCAGAACGCTGGTCACGGACAGAGGGATCGAGGATCAAAAATCAGTCAACAAAACGATCGATATAAAAACTCACAAGCATCCGTATTTTAGAGAAGATACTGCTAAAACACTTACTCGAGCCCGGTGAGATTTCTCCAATGCTGAGAAGTTTGGGAGGGATCTCAAACGGCCTACCGTTAAAGCTAATGAATTGCATGGAACTACAACTTGGGGCTAGCGCAACTAAACTGTAAGAACCCTGTCGGCACTTACAACAATAGAAGTTGATGTGTTCAGCAGATCAATATCTTTGTGGAAGAAGTACTACGAACAGCCCAGTTCCCAGCAGCGGAGTTCGGCGTGACAACCATTGGTTCGTATTCGCATTAGGGTGAGACATCTCCAGCAGTCAGGATTAGCGGCTTCGTCGGTGCGCTCTGTGGAAATTTGCATACATTGTTCATCCTGGAGCGGGGCCAGCGGCCAGCGGGGCTATCTGTAAAGGAGTGGGAGGAGCTGCTGTCCGGTGTCTGTAGACCAGGGAGATCGTCAAAATAGGGTCGGAGGAATGGGGAATGGCGGGATAGGGACTGTGCTTGGTACAACGGTATCACAAGGGGACCGGATATTTGATATCAGCCTGATATCAAAATATCAACCTCTTTACTTTACGATAATACAATATCCCCTTTCTCTCATAACTAACTTTCGAACTCTGTCCAAAGTTGGTGCTCCAAGTCAAGACGATCCCCAACAAGGTGCGTATATGCGCATATATCCATCAGCTGGAGTTTTTCCATTAGTGTGAGGAGTGCTAATGCAATCGCGCAGCCACAACCGTGACAAGATGGTGGCGGTAAAGCGCAACATAGATGGCGACAACAACTCGGACCCACGACACAATGAAGACTAATGACGCAATGGTCCCACCACCACCAGGCCACCACCACCATAACACCTGTACCCGCCGCCCGTATGGGCCATGTGGACCCATAACCGACCGCTCATCCCACTAGGTGCGCTTTCACGCGTCGTTTGCGTGACGCCTCTTCTCACCCACGCTCGTTTGATGTCGTTAGGCATCGTTTCGGGTCTCGAGTCAGCACCGTCCGGTTTTTATTGGATCGCACGCCCTTGTACTTATCACTCTTCTTCCCACCTTTTCCACTTTATCGCGATCCTGTTGACAATTGATATTACCACTGATTCGTGTCATTTTGTCCTGAATTATGAATATAGTATGGTGTTGTCAGAAAATAATACATGATCTCTCTGAGTAGCCTATATAAGCCAATATCTGGAGATGTCAGAACAGAAAAACGCGCTTCTTGGCTAATGGTGATCGAATCTGATATACCAAAATAGGAAACTTCACGTGATATTAAAAACTATACAATGTGACTCTTGGCTCGTTAGGAGTTGCTGTATTAGTCATCAAAAGCCCTCTTGCCATGTCCGCCATCGAACTATCCACTGGCACCTTTATGTAATGCTGATAAGGTGATGGATCACTATATACGACTCCTGGTCCGGTGCGTTCGTGTGACGGCATTACTTCGCGAAACCACCTGATTTCGTGTGCTTAGGGTCCAAGCAAGTACCAAACACGTAGCAAGAGTAAAAAGGTGCCCAAGCAAGCATCGATGACTCGGAGGGCACTCCAGAAGGCCAGAGGTGACAAGGTAAATACCGCCTCATTTCTATCTATTTTACTGTTGTTCACGCCATTCCCATTCTGCCAATCAGAAGCAGAAACAGAGAGCTCCTGGTTCGAGCAGAGATGCTAAAGGGAAGCAGAAAGCATCACCAGAGACCTTGGAGATCGAAAGTGATGGCGAGGAATTGATGGACATCGAAATTGGTGGCGAGGAGTTGATGGACATTGATGTCCCTAAATAAGTATAGATCCCCAGTGTGTCTACAGTATCGTAACGGCGCCAGTGACTCGAAGTTGAATGAGCGCAGAAAAACTTTCAAATATGATAGTTAAGTACTTCAGCATCGTGCTTGCCGTGAACGAGCTACAAATTGAAGAAGCATGGAGTAGTTACAATAATTAAAGCCTCTTGCTATGTACTACATACTACATAGACAATGTACGCTGAGAAGCGCGTGCGATGTCATCGTCGTCGTCACGTGGCCGACGTGACACGAGTACATACCAAGGTTTACCATCACTCGTGTTGAAATACTAGGTTACGATCGTTCAAGTTGTCATACGTCAAGTTACTGTATGATGTTGTTGCTGTGTACGGGGCATTCTACTTACTCCTACACGTGCATGGCAGTTAAAGAATAGTGATCATGGGACCCTCACGACAGCCCAACGTTCCGGACATGAATGCATGAATCTCGACCATTCGAAATCGTACGTCACATGCGACGTTCTTCTCACTCATCACCTTGTCGGTGCCGCATGACTTTGTCCGTGCATGACTCCGTGAGTGTTTGAATGATATATTTACTTGTTTTCGGAAATACTCCAGGAAAAAAAGAGCTATTCTCGAAGAGAAAAAGGGCATCGTCCTTTCTTCCCCGCTCTTTTCACAGGAAGCGCATCTCGGAAGGAGTCTCATTGGTCGAAAACTGTCTAAATAGCGAACCTAGACGCTCCTGGATCCCAGAGACTTGAGATAATAAGTAAATTTGGTTGCAGACCTCATGGTGCATCTTGCACGCATTCCCTAGGCCATATTCTCATCGTCACTGCATCTGTTCCTCCGTTCAAGCATAAATACAATGAACAGGTACGCACTATCGACTTTTGCCCCCTCTACATATCACTATGAAGTTCTTCAACGCAGATGGTAATCTTGTTCTCATGTCACTTGTTGGATCTGCGTTGGCAGGCGCGACATACAGTCTCAGCGAAAGCGTAGTGGGCGAAGACTTTTACAATTCCTTCAACTTCGAAGCTATCGCAGACCCTACCAACGGCCGCGTGTGAGTGATTTCGTGCTTGTTTATGCGGCATGGATTTATGTATATTCATTTCCTACGGTGCAGGAACTATGTTGACCAAGCGACGGCTCAAAGCTTGAATCTCAGTTACGCTACCAGCGACACATTCATCATGCGCGCGGACGACACCACCGTGCTCTCAGCCAGCGGCCCGGGACGGAACTCGGTTCGGATCCGTTCTAACAATCAGTATACAACCCACGTCGCGGTGTACGCATGACCTTATGTTGTGAACTCGGCGCGCGTGTGAACATGACTCTTTTTTATTTTATTTTAAATTTCACAGGTTCGATACGCCCCACATGCCACAAGGATGCGGGTAAGCTTTCCCCTTATAGTGGTTATCAGATGAGTTTTGTTTGCATACCTGATTAACGCTCAAAGCACGTGGCCTGTGAGTGTGGTGTACATATGAAGCATATGAAGCTAATATTCGTACCTAGGCTATCTGGGAAACCAACGAGTCCAATTGGCCTGATGGCGTATGTTATCTCCGTATCATATTATATATGGTCCCTAGTGCTCAACCTTTCTGTAGGGTGAAGTCGATATTGTCGAGGGAGTAAACGACGTTGAGCCAAATCAATCTACGCTGCATACGAGCCCCGGTTAGCAGGGTTGCCATTCCTTACTGACCTGACAGTATAGTTGATGCTCTGCCTAGATTGCTCTATGCCTGCTTCTGGTATCACACAGCTCGGGTAAGGGGAGAATTGTGGACTCTATGATCATGCCTTCTCAATAGTTGCGCTAGGACCACTGTTTCCACAGACTGTGACACTACGGGTTGGCACTTGAACCTTTTGGTGTAGGAGCGAAGCTTACCTCGTTTAGTCAATGGCAATGCTGGCTGTGGGGTGCAGCTTACCGAGGACTACAATAGCTTCGGACCCGGTTTCAACAGTGTCGGTGGCGGATGGTAGTAGGCGTTTTACCAACCTCACGACTCGAGGACTAACCTCAGGAACTCCGGCCAGGTATGCAATAGAGCGCACAACAGATTACATTAGTATCTGGTTCTGGGAACGCGGAGATGCATCAGCACCAACGGATGCAACCAATGGTGCAGCCACTGTCGACACTAGCAATTGGGTGAGTTGCGATTTCGCGTTCCTTTGAGCATTCACAAATAGGGCCATTTTCAGGGAACGCCTGCTGCATACTTCCCGAATACGGACTGCGACTTGGCGACCCACTTTGATGCCAATAACATTATCATAAACCTGACTTTCTGTAAGCCTTAGCTGAGCATTCTCCAAGAAGTCCAAGACTTACTTAGATTTATATGCAGGCGGTGACTGGGCTGGTAATGCGAATGTTTATGCCGCATCTGGGTGTCCCTCGGACTGCGTCGGTACGTGGCTTTCCCCCATGCTAACTCAAACACGCTCAGATACTGCGCTTTTTCCCTCCCGATCAGACTACGTAAATGGTAAGAAAATGTGCCATTTCTTTCGTGCCCTCTCCCTAATCCTCGTTCGTTGCAGACAACCCATCCGCTTTCACTGACGCCTACTTCCAGTTCACGTCCATTAATATCTATGAGTGAAATGTGGGTTGTGACGACAGGAAGTACAGATGTAAAATAAGGAAGTGTTTTGTTCTTTCGTGCCAACAAACGATGTGTATATGTTTATCTGATATTTATCAGTTATATAAAATATCGTCTATGAGTACATTTCATTTTTGCTGGATCCAGAAAGGCTTGATTCCTGTCAAACTCCGATACTTATTTATTTCCAGGCTCCTTCCCAACCGTGCTTCGAGTGTGAGGGGGCTTAAGGTTGGCGGATCCCCGATGCCCCCTCACACTCGAAGCACGGTTGGGAAGGAGCCTGATTTATTTCTGGCAGGGTGGTGTCGGGCTTACGTAGTTACTTGTTACCCTTTAAATTCACACACCTCAAACTCCAACTACGATGGGCAAACAAGCGGTCCTTTCATCTACATCATCTCAATGCGCCACTAGTGAATGTGGACTAATGCAGAGACTTCAGTGGAAACATTCTCGTGTTAACCACTCCGAAGCTCCTTGTGTTGATGAAACAACTTTTACCTTCATTTGCGCGATCAAGGTTTCTGTCAGAATATAAATGGCACGTCAAGTTTTTGGGGGCCAGGTCTCCCCCCTCTGGTCGACGCAAGGAAACTGGAGCCTCCATGAGTCCTGACGTGAAGGTGTGTCACCCCAGTAATTTCCTCGAAGGCATTTCATTGATGGCCCTGCTGCCGCCAAGTTATGCTCATGCGTGTGCGAGGTCTCATGATTGTCGATCATATTCCAACCATCGAGAACCTTTCATCGGCCCGAGGTGCCGAGGGTTGTCTGTCATCGCCTCGCGCTATCTCCCTTGGCAGGCCTTTCATGACACGAGATCCCTCAAGGCCCCTCGGAATTCCGTAGCGAGCCCACCCCTTTAACTGGCGATCGTGTTCGCTATCCCGGCCCCAACTCGAACAAAAAGAACCGAGGAGCGCATACACTATAACCCTAAGTAACCCCGTCGATGAACCTGTTCTTAGATGGCTCATTATGGGAATGAAACACGATGCATACCAAATCGAACACATCTCCCGGCTCCGCCGACCCATCTGATTTGGGCTTTGGCGGTCTGGTCCATGGACCCAGCCTTTAGCGTGTCTTGCAATTTATACAGATCAGGCTTGCTTCGTCCGTGCTCTCACGATTTGGTTAATGTTATTTGACTTGAAAAGATCACACCACTCTCGTGAGGTCCCAAGTGCACCGCTTCCCGTCCGACACTCACGATAATTCATTCCTCCCTTTGGATTTTTCTTCGTCCTAGCCATTGCTTCCGGCCCCAGGGGCACAGAGTTTTTGTTTATATTTGGCTTGTTGATAGCGGTGTATTCCTCCCCGTTTCCTGATGCAGCGCTGGATATTGTAGAGTCATTCGCATCCAGGTCCCCCGCTAAGACAAACCCGAAGAGTTTTTCGTGCGTCTTTTTCTTTTTCTTTTACAGCGTGGTCGGATGTAACGCGGACGTGTCAGACAGCTTGATACAATTATTCACGGCTGTTTGCGATGGCTGCCAATGACACTAGCCAAGAGCCGGTCTCTTCCTCGGGGATGAATTCCTTACGACCCGTGTTACGATCGCTCATACTCGCACATACATTCTTGATTCTCCTTGTTCCCCTCTTGTTTGCGCTGTTGTACTATTCCACGCCTCATAGCCGCCGCCGGCCCATATTCATGCTCAATGTCCTCGCAATCGCCATGGATGCTTCCATAGGGGTGCTTGCAGATACCGCCGGAGTGAGTTGGCAGCTGATTTAACCCGTCACGCTCAGAAGTCAACTACCTCTACAGGTTCATACCATACTCTCTCCTCAGGACCCTTTACCGCCAATGGTATGTGCTTTGGTATCAATACTTTCGTCTCAGGCTCATGGATGTTGTTTGCAAAGCTGTATATTGCGAGCGGTATTATTGGAATCTTTCTATCCGTGTTGGTCGACCTCATCCTATTGATGCGCCTTGTCTCTGCGTACCCCCTCGGTCGAGTGGGTGCCGGACGGTTCGTACTCATAGTGTCTCTCCCTATCGTTCTCAAGGTCGCTCGGACGATCAATGTCGTCATTTTCCTCAAGATCTTGAATGATATCATGAGGACTGGCAGCCAGGATGTTATTGCTGCGTACTTTACACTACCCTACTTAAAGATAGAGTGGGCAGCGCAGGTCGTCGACAACGGCTATGCGTCCGTTATGTTCCTTTGGACCATCTGCGGACAGAGGACCATCACCGAATGTCCCAGCAGTGGCAGTAACAGCGTTATACAGCGTAAGATATTCCGATCATCTTACCATCTTCCCCCTGGTGCTCAATCTCATACTGATAGCGTCATTGGCTCACCGTGTGCGGATCCTCTTCCGCATCGCGATCTTCAATTTCGTGATACCAACCCTCTTTTCGATCGTGCAATTAATCATCAGCTTTCACGACGTATTTTCGGGGTACGTGGGCGATGTAATATACGTGAACGGCATGGTGTCTGTGTACGGGGTTGTGTTCGCGAGCGTGTGGGCGGGTAAGGAGGGTCGGCGGAATTGGAAGGAGACGAAGCAATGGCTAAACTGGGAGCAGAACAACAACAACACAAATCAACATCGACATCATCCACATGTGATGGAGGACGATAATGCAGAAGGAGTTGGGGAGGCATGGAAGGAGGCGAGGTGTTCTACGTCAGAGTCTGCGGTGGCCACCAGGCAGACCGTCGCGGGGGACGATTCTCGGAGCGAAGTGTTGGACGGTACATTGGATGGGGCCGAACGAGGCAAGGATCGTCTTAACTTTTACCATCAGCCGTTAGTTGATTCTGTTTCGCAGGTTTTGCGGGCAAGAGCCCAGATAGCAATCACGTGACGGTGTGAGCGCGACTTGACACGCGCTCCTCCGAAGTTCGGACCCCTCGTTTTGTTAATTTATTAAAATTGCATTTCATGACGAGCTGTTGGAGGTGTGGCGGATTATTGATAGGGTGATAGCGGGTTATTGATCGTAGCACTGTTGCTTATCGCGGTGGGTTTTGCCTGACACAGCTGTACGGGTCCCAACTCGAGATCGGGTGGGCTCGGACCTTGCGTCCTTGGACACGTGCGTACATTATTATACCCAGGCCATCTGGTGGCCTCAACAAAACCGATTATATTTAGATTGGAAGCTGGACGGCTTATACTAGTAGTATTGCATCAAGTTCTAGGTGTCAAACTTACAGCCACTGATGTGATGTGATGTTCCGAAATACAAGGCGGAAGGGGTGAGGTGCGACCTCGGCACGTTACGGGATCGATGGAACATGGAAATAGAAATCCAGTTTAGCTTACATTTTCTGCAAGGCAAGAAGATGAACTCACTGTAACGCCCCAGTACCCTTTACATATGTGACTGAGCAGCTGAGGAATCTGAATACTGCGAGAAGGGCCTAAGGCTTCATGTGTCAGCCAGACTGGTGGTGTCAATGACCTCTTGAACTCCTGTTTGGAATATCAGAGACCTTTCAATGATCCCAGCTGTAACACTTGCTCATAAACAGAGAGGTATATTCGTCTTGCCACTTACCACCGAAATCACGAGAATAATGGCTTGGGACGCTCAGGACCAAGCGATCGCCGTAAGTGGAGCCTGCCTGACATGAGCAACCATCAGCTTCAGGTCTATCTATCAGTTTTGTGCGTCATAAGTCATGCAGTCATGGACCACTGGTCTTGATAAACATGGCAAAATTGTATTCACGTTCAAGTACGCGGTTGAGAAGATGGGATTTCCCGTGTGCTGCTGGACAGTGCCTCCGACATTCGTTCTTATACGTCCGACACTAGAGATCCTTGCATTGATTAGCTGTAGATCAGTGCAAACCAGTATGAGTAAGTTCCTGAAGCACTGCTGATAAGGAAGCGGCCACTCAAGCTCTGTAGGTCCCCTGAACAGCATCTTGGTGTTGATATTCGTATCTTGCTTGCCTGTCGTCCATGCAGAAATTCACTGTAACTTTGCGCTGTAAGTGGCGCTGAGTCAAGCAGGTGGTGTACTCACTGGTTGTAGGGGAAGCACCAACGTCTGCTCCTGGGCTAGTCATCACGCAGGAGTGCTTGCAGCTGCGATGGGAGGAACAGGTGGGAATGGATTCAATGTACGTGCGAGAAGCGAGCGCTGACGATCCCCTTTCAGGAGTATTATTTGTCTTCTTGATCATATGCATCTGTTCCGCCCGATCTCGGCCAAAATCAAGTTCCACCGCAGTGATGCGGTATGAGCCCAATGATCAGCGGCCTGTGATCTCACGGCCTCTCGGTGTGCTACACCAAGGACCAGACTTGACGATGCCATATACATTTGTGGTGCCTGCAAGGGAAGGCCAGCAAGGGTGGGAACCACCTGTGCAATACGAAAAGGAGTGGACGACGGTCGATCTATCACGAAGTCCTTGGGAGTCTCGAGTACATCGAGAATTGGCTGTATAATATTGATTGTTACCTTGTTGTTGTTGTTGATGTCAATGATCCTGAGAAATGTCAAGGTTTCAGAGATTCCGTCGAGTCGTCGTTTTTTCTTCTCATTTTTTTTTTCTTCTTCCTTTCTTTCCTTTCTTTTCTCTCCATGCCTAGCTTGTTCTCGCGTTCAAGGACAACCTCAACTCCAGGAAAGAAGCAAACAACTTCGTCGTCATCCAACGTCCTCGTCGCCACGCACGACTACGACGAGTTCGGCCAAGCCGGTTCTCGCTCGCCCCTCCCAACTCCCTCGAAAAGAGACGGCGGAAGGAAGAAAACTCATGACGGAAAGCTCAGAGCACGCACTCTCAGCACACCCAAACACGAACCCGATCTCGGCGACCCCGTTGCTCAGATACCAGACGGCAGTTTTCTCTCCCTTAGCCTCGATCGACCCCGTGACGAATCCGGCGAGGAGAGGGCCCTGGACCATGATTATGGCTATCTCTCTTACGAGCGCCACGTCGTTCTCGGTCTAGACGAGGTGGCACGTCTCGTGGACGTCGTCGCCGTCGAGCTTGGTTCCCGCTGCCTCACAACTCCCTTCATTTTCTCTGCTCTCGCTCTAGATATATCTTCGTCAGCCATTAAGCGCCTCATTCGTGCCTTTTTGGATACCTGCGCCAACCCCTCGTCTCAAGAGGCAGAACACCGCTGGCGCGAAGAAACTCGCTTCGCGGGTCCCCACGAATTGGGTATCTGCATTCGCTGGGGTCTTGCGCGGGTCGTAAGAGTAGTCGGCGGTCAGGCGGTCCGTGGTCTTATCTCTTGGGAACACTATCTGGAGTTTCGTGATTCGGAAGCTGGTATGCACCCCTTTCACACACGAGGCCTCGATCATTGATTATTCATTTCTCCTTTGCCAGCGCTGAACTACCCTCCAACGCACTTTGCGACCTTTTTGCCTACGTTGCCCCCGGTTTTGAGGACAATACTATGGACTCTCCTCAGTCTCCTCATCCGCTTTACAGCACACAGTGCTTCCTCCGGACACACCCCACCTACACTCTCGCCTCTATTTGGACCTCTGCTTTTCGGCCTGGGTCCAGCTTGCCTTTCGTTCCAACATACATACATTCGTTATCTTCGTGCTGTCAACGCCATGGAACACATCATGCTGGCCTTTATCCGTTGGCAGGATGCACCCAAGGCCCCAGGGGCGAGTTCTGACATAAACACCAATCTTACCTTTGGGAGCGCAACTACCCTTGGGGTCCCGACCCGTCTCAAGGACTGGATCAGGGGATATCCCTCTATGCTACCCTTTTTACACGTCAAAGAGAAACAAGACAAGCCCCAGGCACGCAGAGGGGCACGGACGATGCGTGTGGTCAGCGTCCGTCGTAACGTGCGGATGTACTCGCCTGACTTGATCAAGACGGCCGCTAGTTGGGCGTCCAACCCCCGTTTCGGTCAGGATGGCAATCATGGACTACACAGCTCCAAGGAATGGGAGCGTATCGCCCCCACTGGACTGAAGCTGCAGCCACGTTATTCGGACCCATATAAGAAGAGAATGGACTTGCCGGCCAATTTCCATCCGTACACTGGTCCGGCGATGGGGACGTCTTCCGCTACGTCGAGCACGTCTTCGGCGTCCAGCGAGGGTGTCAGAGCGGGGGAGGACCGCTTCAGAACTCTCACAGAGCTGAAGTGGGGTGAATTCGAAGCATCGGGGTTCGGAAAGCTAGAAGTCGACGAAAAGAAGCTCCAGTTCGATCTTACTGAGGGTGAAAGGATGGTATGTCCATGAGACCGCTTCGTGACGTGAAGCTTAGCTCTCTCGACAGAACCGCTCAGCCAAGCGTGCGACGATGAGCTGGAATGATTTTTCGGCCATCGGTTTCGACCGTCCAGACGCTCGCCTTAGTGCAACCCTTCAGTTCAGTACTCCCGTCGTTCATTCCATATCGACGTGGCCAGCGCAGAACGCGACCATTACGAAAAAATTGAAGAAGACCCAGCGTGCGCTTCCTCCTTTCGGCTGGGATACCGAACCCGTCATGGGATCCGAAGAAATGGTTGAGGAAGCGTTCTTGGACGTCTTTTGCGACCTGATCTACGGAGGTGGGTGGATGGATATTGAACGTGGTGAAGAGACCGACCGGGAGTGCAACTGGGCTTTGGTAATCCTTTTTTCGTTGGTAATTCCAGCGGGACTTCTTACTTATATCCCCTAGATCGAGTTCAAGTCTCTGCCGCTCAACAAGAGTCCTTCCCAAGGAGGTGATCCCCGCACCGCAACCACCATCTTTCTATTCGAAGAGTTCGTGCCATTGGAGTACAGACAGCAACTTGCAAAAGAGTCTGGAACCAAGCGCCGGCTGCCCTTTCTTTTCTCGCCGTCCAGCAAATCGAGGCCGTGGAAACCTGCTGCGACGTTGAATGGTCGGCCTTACGTCGTGGGACATGTTCCCAAAAGCCCCACGTTTCGCGAGGTGGAATTCGAGGGAATGCTGAGGTCCAATGGCAGCAAGATACTTACGCTGTCAAAGGTCGCTCCTATGGTCACAGTATCCCCAGTATCCCCAGTGACGCAGGGAGAGAATGACCACCCGTACTCGCGACCGGGAACAGCGGGCTCCGGCGGCTCCTCTCCGGCGCGGCCATTAGAACGCGTGCCTTCGGACTCGCCACTCACTCCCGGAAACACCAAACGGCGGTTTCGGATTCCTGTTCCGAGCCCGTCGTCGGTAGTGCGACGCTCCTCGCTAGTGCCAGCTGAGTACTCCACCGTGGATTTCGAGACCCGCTTAGCGAGTTATAGTGACGACGAGCTAAACGAAAGTGCGAGCATGAAGGCGTTGACGCCTGCTCAGAAGCAACAGCGGAGGATGTCGAGGGATGATGCGTGGGTGGACATACTTGTTGCTGCGCATACCCGCCGAATGGGCTCACAGGAAGCGGAACGTCGACTCCCAGGGCTCGTCAAAGGCGGTCGGTCGGACCCTGAGCTGGCGAGTCAAGAGATTGCGATGGTTCTCGCGGGCGTAAGAGCACGCTCCCCGCTCTCGGACGAGGAAGAAGCACAAGCGCGGCGATCATCGGTGGAACCGTTCCAAGATCCAGTTATTACACCCCCGGAGGAGGAGCGAGAAAATGAAGAGGTTAAGAATGAAGGAGGGGAGGAAGACCCCGATATCGAGTCAGTCATGTCGTATCCAAAGCCCAAGCGAGTCGGTTATTTCGATCTGCACCCGGAGCGACGACCAGGAGGAACACCTCTATCGGTACGACCGCCGGTTAACGCAAACGACTCTGACGGTGATGATGATGACGTGCCAGATGAACTGGTGTATGGGACGCCTGAAAACACTGTTATTCCAACGCCGGAGGACGTGAGGCCTTCGTTCGAGTCAGAGGGAAGCAAGTACGGTCCCTCGGCGTCGCCGTCGCCAACGGGCGAGCTCGACGCCCCCGAATTCAATGAAAGACACAACTTGCGATTCGAATCCCTGACATTTCCCCAACCTGTGCTGTCCGACAATGATATCCATAAATCCATACCACAAAGCAAGACTACGTTGCTCATTGAAATGTACCGCGAAAAAGAGAGGCAGAGCCTCGCCTCCGTTCCGTCCAAACTTCCTGTTCCTGTTCGGTCCACGCCAGCCCCTCTTTCGAAGGGCACAGAACTTGCTCCTGATACCCCTGCCGTCAGAGCCTCATCGCCAGCCTCGGTACCTGAATCTGATCCACCTGAGATTGAAGACGAGGCTGAATCGGAGGTTGGTGCAGACTGTCATCTGGCTCCGCCTGATCCGGAGATGCTATTCTCTGATTCTGGTCGCGACACGCCAGGACGGTATGTTCACGGTGCTCCGCTTCATAACGTCTTGGAGGAGGAGGAGGAAGAGTGATCCCTATGTAAAGTATGTTGGGTTTGATTTATGCTTGGCCACCACCGATACCTCCTTCTGTTTTTATTTGTTGGGGAGATGACACTTTCTTTCTTTATATTACTCCTTCATAGTGTGATTTTTCTTTTTCTAATAACCTCCTTTCTCTTCCCGGAATATCCACCTACGTGATCGTCGACAGGTCTTACTAGTAGTCACTATGTTGTCCTCCCCTCTAAGCTCTCCTTTTGTCTCAGCCTACCTTTCCTTTTTCGTCTTACGTTATGGTCTTTTTCTTTGGATATATCTATACAACAAGAGGTTTCGATTGATAGAACGTTGTGAGCTGTGGGCGACCCGGTGGGAGAATGGTCACGCGATGATAAGATCATATCACGGGCGCATCCCGGGTGGCCGCTCTTATCATGAGTGATTTGCCACATGCACTTTCTCTTCTTCGCTAACCTGATCGCATTCGAGCCTTGAGATGATAGTCCCAGATCGATCCATCAGAATCTGTGCAGACCGAGGGGGCACGTTTTGTGACGTCCATGCGTGAGTGTTCGTAGTTATGGTGACGTCCCTAATGCTTTTGACGCTCTCGACAACCGTGTAGATCTTATCCTGATCCAGAGCGTCCAGGCGAGCGTAGGGAGCTCGTGGTGAAGCTGTGTGAGTGTCACGATTCTAATACGAGCACCGGGCGGGACAAATATCCTCTTCTTCGGCAGTGTCCCAGGATCCGTTGAACTACGACGATGCCCCGACGGAAGGGATCAGGAGGGTGCTGGAGATTGTGACGGAGGAAAAGATCGAACGGAAGAAGGTGCTCGGTACGAACAAGATCGGTATGTGTCTCCTCGGACGTGGTATCTGAAACAAACAAACGAAACATAGACTACATTCGACTGTCAACGACCGTCGCGACGAACGCACTCCTGGAGCGTAAAGGTCACAAGCATGCCTTGCTGATCACAAAAGGGTTCAAAGATCTTCTCTTGATCGGTAATCAGTCGCGCCCGCGAATATTCGATCTCAACATCCGCCGCACGGCGCCGCTGTACTCGGAGGTCATCGAGGTGGACGAGCGGGTGACGCTTGTCGGGTACACATCGGACCCAAAGGCGGAGGAGCACGCAGTGCAGTGGAATGAGGATGGCTCGGTCATGCGGGGGTATCGCGGGCCTGGGTGGGACGGGCAGGGGGATGCGGAGGGTCCAGGGGAGATAGTGAGGGGCATATCTGGGGAGGCTGTTAGGGTTTTGAAACGACCAGGTACGTATGCATATTGTTGTTTGACACATGCTCAATTTTCGTTACTCATTGCTTTCCGCTCTCTCTCCGGGCATTGAACGATGACCTGCGTGTTGCGAAACAGATCTCGAGGTCGTGCGGACAGACCTCGAGCGCTTGTATGACGCGGGATACCGCTCGCTGGCCATCGTCCTCGTACACTCGTACACATTTCCCGATCACGAGACGCTGATCGGGAAACTAGCGCGCGAGATGGGGTTCACTCAGGTCTCGGAGTCGGCGCAGCTACTCCCGATGATCAAGGTCGTCCCGCGCGGGGTCTCGTCTACCGCTGATGCGTATCTGACGCCGATCCTGCGCGAATACCTCGACGGATTCTTCATGGGGTTCGATGCCCAGCTCAAGGATGGAAAGATCACGAGCCCGCGGGTCGAGTTCATGGGCAGTGATGGTGGTCTCTTGGACCTCGTCAACTTTTCCGGGCTCAAGAGTATCCTGAGTGGACCTGCTGGGGGCGTAGTCGGGTACGCGCTGACGAGCTGGGACGAGAAGAGAAAGTACCCAATCATCGGGTGCGTTCTCGTAGCGAACGGTGGGCAGTTGAGACTGAGACTGTTCATAGGATCGATGTGGGCGGAACATCGACAGACGTGTCGCGTTTCGACGGTCGGTACGAAGTCGTGTACGAGACCACGACCGCGGGGGTGACGATTCAATCGCCTCAGCTGGATATCAATACCGTTGCAGCTGGGGGAGGCTCATGTCTTACTTTCCGCAACGGACTGTTTTTGGCTGGGCCAGAGAGTGCTGGAGCTCAACCGGGTCCGGCATGTTACAGGTGAGCTTCGGTCGGATAGGCACCGTGAAGGCTAAACGGGACGTTCGATACAGAAAAGGAGGTCCGTTGGCGGTGACGGATGCAAACCTCCTGCTCGGACGATTAATTCCCGACTACTTTCCGAAGATATTTGGAAAGTCAGAAAACGAGCCGCTAGACGTGGTCGCAACCCAAGTGGCCTTTGAGGAGCTAGCTAGAAAGATCAACACGACACAGCAACGAGCATTTGACTTGGACGAGGTTGTGTACGGGTAAGTGCCGAAAGTAGAGCAAAAGTGAACACGGGGGCACTGACGAACAACACAGCTTTATCAAGGTTGCAAACGAGACAATGTGTCGTCCGATTCGCGCCTTGACGGAGGCTCGTGGGTACTCCACCGGGGCGCACGTGTAGGTGTCTTATTCCGGATCGAGGAATCAGTACGCTTATTATTTGCAGACTGGCGAGTTTCGGTGGCGCAGGTGGACAGCACGCTTGCGAGATCGCAAGCCTCTTGGGAATCAAGACGATCCTTATTCATCGGTATAGCTCTATTTTATCTGCATATGGGCTTGCGTTGGCCGATCGGTGAGGGTATTAGAAACGTGTGCGTATATATTGACCGACAAGTGATCTGCCAGGGCGTTCGAGCTGCAAGAGCCGTCCTCAGCATTCTATTCCGGCTCAACACGCGCATTGCTTCTCACCCGCCTGGATAAGCTCAGGAACGATGTCCGTGGAGAACTTGCCCGTCAAGGCTTTGAAGGCGATCGGGTAATAATCGAACGAATGCTAAACATGCGTTTCGAGGGGACGGACACCACATTGATGGTCTTGCCAAACACAACCGATGGCGACGGCAACGAGGACTTTGAGGCAGCATTCAAGAGAGTCTATAAATCAGAGTTCGGATTCCTGCTGGAGAACAAGTCGATCATCGTGGATGACGTCAAGGTAAGCTTTTGACAGGCATTTTCTTCGTGCCTTGATCACGGCGTTCTCGTGCAGGTACGCGGTATTGGGAAGACGTTTGATTCTCTTGGGGAGTCCATTTACTCGGAAGTAGAGAGGCTTGAGAGAAGACCTACGGACCGCTCCCGAGCAGCTTCGACGAACAGTGTCTACTTTGACAAGGTCGGGCGGGTTTCCGATACACCCGTATTTTTACTGGAGCACTTGAGCACTGGAGACGAGGTGGCTGGGCCTGCAATGATTATAGACGACACTCTGACGATTGTTGTCGTCCCCGGAGCAAAGGCATTGGTGTGCAGCAAGCACCTCTATGTGACACTAGGCGAATAGAATTTGCGTGTATCAGGTTCACGTAATAGCGTAGCTAGTAGGAAGTTCAATATGTACAATTTGATCAGATTTATATGGCACGTCACCGCTTGCTCGGTACATTGATAAGTAATAAGGCGGCAACGTCGGCTCCGAGCAAACCCTGCTATTAGAATTTTGGACGTTTTTCTACAGGATCACTGTCAAGCTTGTCTTGCGCGTACTTTTCCGGGGTTTTTCTCTGCTGGTGGCTGCGATCGGATTTGTCGGTCTCAATGACTAGCGAGACCCTGGCGATATCCCTGACTCAGAAGCGCCAAGTGTGAAGATTCCCAGTCGGCATGCCACGCCGATTTACCGTGACCCCCCATCTTGCCTAGCGATTTTGGCGATTAGGGCATAGTCTATCAAATAATTGGGTAAGTCTTGCACCCGGGCTCTTCCTAAGTAGACAGTCGACTCGACGGGAAGCGCGCGTCCCTTCTTCTATGCCCATCCTCCTCTGACTCCTTGAAGATCTCCAGTACCTCGCAATGCTGCCATTCCTTTCGCGCCGTTCCGTTGACCCACTGACCCCTGCATCTAGGGACAAAACATACGCCCGGAAATCGTCTGACCCCGCCCATACGCCACGCAGTCGAGCCCGGTCTGAAGCGAGCCTGCTAAGACGTGTCTCGACCCTCTTTACCGGCCGTCGACGGTCCCCGTCCAAGACATCCTTGTCTCAAATTTCCAATGCGAGCCCGGTGGGGATAGGTTATATCTGTCACACGCTCCCCCGGCGGTCCAATGCTCTGTCCAGGATTTCGAGCGACTCCAACATGTCGCAGTCTTCCCTTGAAATACGTCGCCCCAGTGGTCTCGGGAGACGTGCGAGTCTTCTCGAATCCAACCGCTCCACCACTGATAGCGAGAGCTTCGGGGAGGACGTCAAGGAGCGTGCGCGTACTAGAGATAAGGTCCCCACTGGGTACGCGAGCTTGCCCAATCTGTTGGGCGGAACGTTTTATGCGCCGCAGAGAGAGTATTCGCATCCTGTGCTTTTACCTCCACGTCACGCGGCACCGAATCTCCCTCTTCCTGACTCCCTGTTCCAAGCAGTCCTCGAATGCCTTCAGAGGAACGATCTTACTGTCGTCGCACTCGTATCTCGTGGGTTCTGTTCCGCTGCTAGAGACGCATTGTACCACTCTCTCGATGTTCAAACGATGGGAGTGTCGTCTCTAGAAATGCTTTTCAGCGTTTTAGCTGGCAGCAGTGAACTCGCAGCGCTGGTTGTCTCCTTTTGTTGTCACTCTTGGCCTTCAAGTTCCTGGGAACCCGCTTCCTTAGATGCCCTCGTATCTCCCGTTCCTTCCGACGATGTCCGTCAAGCGTTTCAAAACATGTACAATCTCAAATCCCTCACTGTCCCTTCCTTTGCATCCATACTCTCACACACTTCATCGCTCGCGTTCTCTCTGACAGATCTGACGGTCCTGGACAAGAAGATCTCACAATCGCAACTTCAAGCACTATGCAGTTGGCTTTCCACGCAACCCACTCTAGAATCTCTCTCTTTTCCTCACCTCGTCGAGTATACAACGATCGCCCACCCCTCGTACATTGGTGGGTGGGCTTCGGTTGCCGATCTATCGCAGGCAAATGGACTAAGCCCATTCATTACCCCACTTCCTCGTCTCAAGTCGCTGCGCGCGTCCACGGAGATAGTGTCGGCACTGCGCTTTGCGATCAACAACCCGATTCAGCGTCTCACGCTAGACGTCCGCGAGACGCTCTTCACGGGTTTACGTCCTAGTTCCGTGATCCGCTCTCTCAGCGGCGTTCGCGAGATGCATGTCATATTCGGGCCCGAGGTGGACAAGAGGACCGTCGAGAAGTTCCTCGGGGTAACGGGCAGCATTCTGACCGGTGAAAACAAGTTGGCGGCGATGAAGTCTCTTGAGGTAGAAGTGTTGTGGACAGATGAGGACGCTGCAGAAGTATGTTCTGTCCTCATGGTCTTTTTGCCGTCTTCATGTCACTAACGCCATCGTGCTACTTCTAGACACTCTACGGTATCGTCACGGCCATCATCTCTCGTTTTCGGGGGTTGGAGATGCTCAAACTGACATCACCGTTCCGGTCTATCCAAGCACCTCTTCCCAACCGTGTCAGCTTATCACTTCTGGGTTCACCCAACTCTGTTCTCTCACCTCCTCATACACCCGTATCCTTGTCCTCGCGCCTTTCAATCCCACCTCGTCGCTGTAGTATGATGTTGAAAGAGTTCGTCGCGTGCGACGTTGAGCAGAGCTACGCGAGGACGTGGAGCAAGCACTGTCCATCGCTGTCTGACATCCAGTTCGACTTTTCGTGTTCAACGGCTGACGCAGACTTGGACATGGACATAGACGTCGAGCTCTGTGGGATGTGGTTTAGGAGGAAAATGCCCACCGGCATTCGCTCGTCGTTGCCATTACCGTTGGCGATGTAGTGAAGCCAATTTGGCGTGGGATCGGATTCGAACACGATAAGGATTTGCTGTATCAGTTACTTGTGTCTCTTGGTTTTGATCGTTGCGTTTTGCACGTTGTCGCTCGTTTTCTTTATTCCTTATTTCTTTTCCTTGTATTGATCTGATTCTGGTTGTGGATATCTATTGCGTGGGCCGGTAGTGCCAAAATCAACGAGGAATCTTGTATAGATTACTGTATTGCTTCATAGCAACACGTCGCTCTCTGTGTCTAAATAGATGATACCCTCTTTCTTGGTCGAGCCCAAGTTCGTCGCTACCACCAGCCTGAAATCCCAGACATTACAGAGGCCCTGCAGAGTTCAACCTCCAAAGTTGATATAACTCGAAGACCAACCGCAATCAGACTCTTTCGATGGCCTTTATGGAAGAGATCTAGAACAATGAAACTCCCGATGCAGTCTGTCTCTATTGGTACGCAGTAGATATCATGGAACCATCACTGAGGCGCTGGCCAGGTCGACGTAATCGACTGCTGCTGGCGCCACTAAGGGCAAGGCACGGAACGAGTGCTGAGCATGCAGGGCCTGTGAGAGGATGGGCGGAGCTCGCCAATGCATGGGGATCATGATACTGTGCCCAGTGCCCAATCCCAGTGCACGCCCATTTTTAGCATCATTGCTTGGCAACTTAAACTTTCGCCGAGGAAACATGACATCTAACTCGGTTGCATTGCTCATAAACGAGAGTATGATGCTACATAACTAAGTCAAAAGACACAACTCACCTTTACTACTCGATGTATCCCCAACTCGCGGGCCGTCGCGGCCCAGGTTGGATTGGTGGAAGATGAGAATGGTATAGCTTGAATGCTTGCGACCACGGGGTGATCCAGCCAGAGGATCTTCGTCTATGCGTGCGCCTCGTAGCGCTCCTTGAGCAACGAGTCTGTCTGTCGAACCGAAGATCGTTGTATCCTAATGGTCGGCTTCAGGTTTGAAGAGTAGCAACCCAACTCCTACTGGGTGAACCCGTGCTACGTGCGGTTCGCTGATGTGTGATTCCCTCGTCCTCGTTAAAACCTATGAAAAAAAAACTGCTATCTACACTACTTTGTCAATCAAAACCCAAACCACAAATCAGATTACTGTTTCCCTTCGCATGGAGTTGTGGGTGCTGTGCAGGGAAGTCAGATATACCATGCTCACTGCTGGCCGCTAACGAATGTCTGCAAGAGACGGAAGCAGAAACTGGCCCGCATTTGCTGTTGGAAAGCCATCACTGGTCTTCATATTAAAGAGTTTGAGAATGCTTGCCAAGTCGGCCTGGAGTCGCATTTGGGAGAAAACCTAGGAAATCAACACGTTACATACTGTAAGGAATCAAATAATCGGTTAGAGATTAAACAATCACCAGGTACTCGAGGAGATGGTTGTTGATGTCAGAGACGCAGCTAGCGATATCTTGCGCAAGGGAAGGAGCTCCTGGGAGACGATTTTGCAGTTCTTCCAGTCGGCATTTCGTCTTGCGTAGCGCACTGCCTGTGGTCAGTGCAATCTGCATTTCATGGAAGATTGGGAAGAACCTTAGCAACTGGCGTCTCGAAGCGTCTTCAAACGGGTTAGAGGGGGCTGGTGCATCCACAATATGTTGTCGAATCATGTGCATTCGAAGTGAAAGTATGTCAAGATCATGCTTGTTCTGTGCCCATATCTACCAGTGATCAAGTAAAGAGGCAGATATTAGTATGAGGGGGATTAGGCTGGGAAAACATAATCACGTCTACGAGTCGAAGTGTGCCAAGAATTCCCCCGATCGTTAGGTTGATCAGGCCACCAACACCAGGAATTCCACTAGCAACTGCTTGAACAGGAGGTAGAAATGTCTGAGCAGCGTCGAAGGTATGCTGATAAACAACAGAGGATTCTCGAGGACTGGGGAAGGGCCGTGGTGGCACGGTTCCGCTGACAGCAAAAATGGAATTGGACACGGTAAGGATACCTGACGCAGCGGAACGGAGACCGCCAGCTGGAGTCCGATTCGAATTTTCAAGCCGCGATTTGCGTAAGAGGAACATTTCAGTTGAGGAGAAGAGTTGGGGAAAGAGAACACGGTGGTCTTGAGCATGATCGATCGATGATCTCTACTTATAACTGGTGTATCATACAGCTCATGTACAGCCAGTACAGGATGTATTGATGGTGGTGCTCCGATCATCGACCTCGAGGTTGCTGTATGATACATTTATACGACCTATCCGTCCCTTCAAGTTCGGTAATTGATCATTCCGAGCCCGGGAAACCTGGCATTGCCTTCTAGTACGAACCCTCAGGATCTGAATCAACCAACTTCCGGCCGATGCACAAATTCTCCCATGGTGACTAGTACTCGCCGTGAATGAACGAAAGTATCGGACAACATAAATAAATCAAACTAGTACGTCCATGAAGGACGATAAATTAATCCACGACAAAATATTTGCACTGCAATATGTTTCGGGTTGGCATCAGTAACGAACGGTGGCGAACCGGCCCGAAGGCTTATTTAACTCGCCTTTGTTTGGGCCACATGCAGTAGACGGGAATACAGGAATAAATTAGCGCTTGCAGCCATGGAGCGAACCTGCCAGAGGTCAAAGTTACTTCTTCTATGTGTGCACCTTAGCTGATTCCACCTCCAACTCTGCCGAACCAGAGACTTTCATGGTCCAATATTCGGGCCCGGTGTCAGGTTTGAAGATTGGGATGACATTATTCATAGTGATGTGGTGGTGTGTCGGATTTTCAGAACTTTGCGTCGCCTCCTGTCGAGATCGATTACCCGCCCACACAGTGGCGAACGCGACGCCGAAGGTAGAGATCATCATGTTGACGAGCATGAGCTCGTTCAGGACGGTGTCGCTGGCACCGCGATAGAGACAGACAAATTGGAGGATCGAGAATATAGATGGAACAACAAAATTTGTGAGTGCAATTCCGGACAGGATGCGCAGGCGCTGGGCAAATGTTGCTAGATAGTGTAAAAGAGGATCAAATTGATCAATGGAATGAGTGTTGTCGAAAAAAAAAGGTAAATACCATTGCGGAAGGCTAAAATGTTGTCTACATACCCTTGGCCTTGTAATTTCCAAAGAAATGCAATAGAGGCATATCTGCGGAGTGAAACAATGAAAACAGTGATCGACAAGATTAATTGACACTCACGTATTGTCGAACATCTGTGCTGCCCAGTCGATTTTTATGCAAGGTGAGTGAGAAAATGCAGTTTGCATCGCGGTACTAGCACTTGGTCCATCCATGGCGTCAACCATGATTTTGACGAAAAAGATGACGTTTATGGCACGTGTGAGCTTGAGAATGACGGGGGTCGCTACGAGGAGGACGAAACGTATCTGGCCAATCTGCCTGCGCGGATATACAGAGACAAGTCGAAGGAGCAGAATTGAGTCGACCAGTATAGATTGCCAGATGCCCATGAGTCCGACAACGATATTGATCTTGGAAAAAAATGAGATAATGTTTGCAAACGATGATCAGTTAACGACGCACGACCGGTCGCCACGGGTCCAGGGGTTGCAGCAAGGTATGGATCTGAGCGTATTTTTTAATGATGACTATTACAGGGTTGCGCACACTCACGGTGTTGGCATCGATCAGTGTACACACCAAGAAAGCGAGGAAAATAGCTGCTAAACTGAGGATAAAAATAGGTCGTCGGCGGCTGTGCGAGGTAGAGAAGTAGCACAGCGACACGGCGAGGGGAACAATGAGAATCAACGATGTGTGCGCTATCATGAGGGAATCCAACAAGGGTCGATAGTAGGCACTGAGACTCTGAAAGTCCATTGACGAGCTGGACTCCGAGCTACGGTTTGTGGCGTTGGTACTGGTAGTCATGTCTACGCACAGAACGAAATGGACGTGTCGAATGTATGACCTATAAGTGTCGGGTGCGCGGAGAGTGAAGTGATTACGAAGGGATATCTTGCAGAGGCATCTTGGGAAGTTCTCCGCCGAAGAGCTACTGCAGCCGAACTTGATATTCAGCTTAGTACGCGACCGTAACTCAAGCGCGTCGTGATCTCGCCTGGATTGGACAGGTCCCGGAGAACGACTGAATCCCTTCCTAGAGCAGTGGGAGAGGATAATCTTTCCCTGTCTGGAAGTTTGCCTGCTTGCGGAATCCTCTCGATATTTCCTTGGCTAACAGAAAAAGTCTGTGGGAGTCAGCACACGTATGGCCAATAACATGCGGTTTCACTCAATCCGGCTTCAGTTTGCAACTGATAGCGTGCATGGCCATGGCGAAGAGGGTATATCAGGTGCCTAGTCGTGGTGGGGCTGACAGCATAATACATGCCGTGATATTCGCTGTAATTGAACTATCGATTGCGGTGAAACTGTTGATTGGGCAAACCTAGTAGATGATCCATGAAACGCCCGTTGGGTTGATGGCCTGCCTATGATACTCGCTGCTACGTCACAGTGAGTGATTACAAACGCTGGGCGCCGGTGACTAAACTCGAGTCAGCACGCTCCAAGTCACTGACTTTTTTAGAAGACAACTCGGTATTGAACGCACATGAATGCCGAGACTTCGGCGGTGACGTCGTGACGTCACATCACGATTTAACTTGATGACCTAATCAATGCGCTCAAGTCTCATGGCGACAATGGACCCTCAACGCAGCTACCGAGCACCCCGAACGAACGGACATGTCGACGGCGGTGGCACAGCGAGACGCGCTCATCGCGGGAACAAAAGATGGGTCGCTGACGGTCTCACCTCGCGAAGCGGCACAAATACGCCTCATACCGGGACCGACTCTGAGCGCTGGGAGAGAGGTGGACACAGACCCGCTGATAGAGGCAGGGGCCGTGGTGGTCGTGGCAAGTTTAGCAACACTTCAGTCATCTTTCCTCCAAGTGCTGTGGTGAGCGAGGGAGACCACAGTGAGATAGAAGAACACGAAGTCGATGAGGTAGAGTTGAACGAGCCAGCGACGCCGGAAGAGCATGAAAATTTTTGGCAAGAGGTGCGTCGCAAATTCTTATCTCTGTTTCTACGCTCTCCATGTTCTCGTATTCCAGTTGGTGAAAGCGCGTGAAGTCGAACGCAAGAAGGCGATTGCAGAGGGAAAAATGGACGATCCTCTCAAACCAAAACGTCTTGAAGACGCAATCACTATGGTCGGCACATGTATGGACATGTGTCCCCGTTTTGAACGTTATCGTCGGGAACGCGAGAACAACCTATTCGAATGGGAAATGGTGGGGACTCACAACTGTGGACTGTAAGCAACCCCACATTTCTGTGCTCATCCTCCCTGTAGATTCCGGGCACCAAGAGGGTGGATCACAAGCGAGCCGTCAAGGCATATGAGCGCGCAGCTGGGGATAAGACGTTACCATCAGACCTTCGCCCTCCAGAAGTTCTCAAGGTGCATTCATTTTTACTTGGAGACTCTTTTTTCACATGTTTGATCACGTCCTCCAGCACACCCTTGATTATCTGTTTCATGAACTTTTACCTCTCGGTGGATTTCCCGAAACATTCAACTTTGTCCGCGACCGCTCAAGATCCGTTCGAAACGACTTTACGATGCAACATGAGACGGGACGTATCGCTATTGAATGTCACGACCGATGCGCTAGGTTCCATATCCTGGCCATTCATATCGAGCGTGACCGCCCTGGGTTCTCCATTGCCATGGAAGAACAACAGCTCATGAATAGTGAGCATATCTCTTGACTTCATCCTTGAAATGCTGATGATGCTCGACAGCTCTACAAAGTTTGAAGGAGTTTTATCAAGAACAACGTGGACAGTACCAGTCGCCGACTGAGCTTGAGATGCGTGTTTATCACCGTCTCATTCACATCCGTGATCAAAGAGAACGTCATGACGACATACCTCAAGAGCTACTCAATCACCCCGTGTTTGAGCTGACTACCATATTCCGTGCCCGCGTCCAGGCCAAGAGTGCTCCCATCACCAAAACCTCTCCGCTTTCTGTCGACGCGGAAGCAATGCGCGTATTTGCCGAGCTGGCTGGCGTCTTGCGTCGTGAAGGCAACGTCGTCATGACTTACCTTGTCGCATGCATTCTTGAACGACACTTTGGCAAGGACACGATTGAAGACATCGAGTCCATAAGAAACAATATTTCTCTCTCGGATATCATTGATGGAAATTCTGGAATGTGGTCTCCTATACAAGACACGGATATCGATATATCGGTAGCGGATGAAACCGAAAGCCGAGCCGAGCCTTCTATAGGTATCCCTGAAGAATCTTCCAAGCAGTTACAGTCGAGTGGCAATCAGTCCACTTTCTTTGCCAGCACTACCACCTCGGCTTTGCAGCCTTCCTTCGCGCCAACCCAGTCGGCTTTCTTCAATCTGAAAACGGTCCCTAATGCATTTGGTACCACTTCCTTTGGTACACAGAGTGCGTTCAAGACTGTAGAGGCTACCGCAACCCCCATCTCCGTCTTTGGGTCGAATGGTGATAAACCTGGTTCGGTTCCGCCCACGGTTACAGGTATTCCCATTCTCACTACATCTATGGGTTTCATTTACATACATACATCGACAGCGTCTAATGTTACTACCTTTTTACCTTCGTCTGCTACATCGTTTCCACCTTCCATTCCGATGCTCCCTGGGGCTCAAGTGACCACCATAACACCTCAAGTAGACTCGTTACCTAAGTCATCTCCCACACAGCCTACACAGGCTAACGGGGTCGCTGGATCACACAAGAAATCATTTTCCGGCTTAGAAACGCCCCCTTTGAAATCACTCAACCCTTTGGCGCCAACTTTTACCCCCTCGCCGAATCGCACTACACCTATAAGTGCCGGTGGATTTGGTACACCTGCAATATCTGTGTTCGGCAGATTGCCGTCGACTGCCTCCTCGGAAGGTCGCAAACTTGGTGCCCTCAGCGCCAGTTTGAACGAATCTTCGTTTGTCATACCCCCTAGACCAACACAGGAGCAACTCATTCCCGAAACGAATACACCAGAATTACCTTTAGCATCGTCTCCTCCCCCAATGGACTCGACTCCTTTGGACAGCACGATCAACCAAACACCGCCGCCCTCACACCCTCCACCTCTCAATCGACGCCAGCCAATTTCGTTGCCTTCGACACCCACTGCCAGCATTTACATTCCTTCTTCCCTCCCTCCGACACGACGGCCTACCTTGGCTTCGCTAAAGAATATACAAACAAACACGCTTTCGGCTTTACCTGCTGAAGTATTGAGCCCCCTCGTCTTACATTCGCCTGTCTCAAGGTCATTATCCGGGCTTCTTCGTCGAGAATCTGTCCAGTCTCCTCTGAAGGTGGTCGTTGGCGCCGCAAACGTCGTTGAAGCGAAAACCGAGTTCGAACCCAAGCCCGAACCCGAATCTGAGAAATTGAATACGTCACTGGCTGCAGGTCCGCTTTCTACTCAGAAACCCACCCTTGACATCATGAAGGCCACTGCACTTCATTTTGCACGCCGGAGCTGGTTGGTGAAGCAGATATTCGCCAACTGGCGACAGCGACTGAGCGACCATGCCAAGTGGATAGAAGCATGTCGACG
Source organism: Rossbeevera pachydermis (assembly GCA_038090155.1). NCBI lineage: Eukaryota > Fungi > Basidiomycota > Agaricomycetes > Boletales > Boletaceae > Leccinum > Leccinum pachyderme. Next base: position 30,703 of record JBBPME010000195.1, read on the forward strand.
AAGCACGGATTACAAGGAAAAAGCGCGATCTGAACGACTCGAGCGCAGTACTGGACCTTCCACTCAGAACGAACGCGCTCATCAAAAGACATCACCCGAGTCGCGCGTGCCGTTGAAGAAACGTCTTCATGAGCGTCTTTCTGGGGAATACCGACCCCCAACGAGCGATGAAGAGCTTGCGAGGCGATTCGAAAAGGTGACGCATAAGATTGGATTAGATTTGTTGTTGGTGTGGACTCAAGCTTCATCAGAATTATGAGGACCACGTCCGTCGGTGGGCACGAGGATCATTTTTGAACGTGATGCGGAACTTTTTGGAGTCGACGAAGAGTCCGTTTCCTGATAACTGGACTGCATGGCTGTCGTTCAATCAAGAAAGTGATGGGACGGCTATTTGGCTGGAGCAAAAGTTTGACGTTCCGAGTTCTGGCAAATGGAGAAACGAGAACTTGTTCGAAGTACTGATCTCAAAGGACCGCAACAGGCCAGTCCAATCGTATCCTGGTATTGTCATATTCGAACGTACACCGTTGACGGGCGTTACGGATATCCTAGAAAGGTGAGACCCAATCCGTTGCAGTTTTGCAGGCACCGAGTAGAAATGTGCAGAAAATACCGTGTTCTGGAGGATTGCACGCGCCTGCGCGAAATCATCCAGGCCTTTCCGGAAAATCGACATTACGTACCCTCGTTACTATGCTTTGCATGGTCTGAGCGGGATCCACACTTGTCAAAGGACTTTGATGATATGGTTAGTCGACCGACAACTCTTAATCACACTGTTAATTTTATATTGCAGGTAGCATCGATGGTTGAGGGTGGTATGCTGACGTCGACGCATGAATTTGTAATATCTACGGCCACTCTAGATGTGGAGTCCAAGCTGGAAGAAGTGCTACATTCCGTTCCATTTGATTTGGAGGGCCGGCGTGTTGAACACGTTTCTTTGAACGGTGGGGTAAACGCCACTGTGTGATGAATTTTGATTCCTTACGCATATATACTCGCAGATCTCTTCAAGATTTGGGAGCATCCATGGGAGAATGTGACGACGAGCTGGCTTAGTGATTGTATTGTTTATGGGACCTGTGAGTTTTTTCCTGCCATAGATCAGGGACCTGTTATTGACATCCGGAAATTGGAAACAGTTGATTGGGACCTTTATGGGAAACTGCTAGACAGTTGCACGCGCCTCTTGATCAAAATTATTGATTCGGTGATCTGTCTGGTACAGGCCGATCGTGTCTCGAGCGGCCTTGTCCAAATACAATCGGTCAAGGGCATAGACTCCAAGTAAACTGTCTTCCTATCACTGTTCGATGTGACGCTAAGTCCGGTATAGCACAACGTTTGACATGGTTCTCGATTGGTTGCGGTCTCTCCCAAAGACTGATTTTACGACCTCGTTGATTAGCGACATCAGAGCACATCAGAGCCTTGGTCGAGGTAAGCGTACACGAGGCTATTTCCGAACTGTGCTCATCACTGAACAGACTTTCCAACAATGACCTTTACGTCCCAACTGTATGCGCTCGCGAGTTCTGTTGCAGGTCACGTTGCCAACGTCTCCCCTGACGCGGTACAATTTGTCTCCCGAATTCGGTTGGATGACGCCTCAAAAGATATTCAAATGATTTTGGAGATGGACACTACTCAGATTACCAAGCTAAAGCCTCCTAAACGTATTGCATCCTTCGCAGAACTGGGTTCGAGTAGGTGTGTCGCATTCCACAGTGGTTTTTATTTGCCTTTTTTCATTCTGCTTCCCTAGAATGTCCCCGCCTCAGTCAAAGAAGCCACGATTGTCGGTCTCTGATGTCACCCCCACTGAGGAGGCGACGTCGCCCAGTCTATCCTCGCCTCCGCTCAGCACGCCTACTTCTGTCCCATCTGAGTTTTCTCAACCCACGATCGTCACGTCTGCCATGTTACGTTCCTTGACCAAGGACATTCGCGCCAAGTATGGCGCTGCCCGAGTTAATGCTCTCTATGCGTCTGTTTCTCGATGATCAATCTATTTTTGTTTTTGTTTTCGCTTTTGACACACCTGCTGCTACTGTACTAGTACTCGATTCGGCGTCAGCTTACATACTTTTTTTTATGTAATGAAATTATCTCTTCTCCCTAACCATCAACACCGATTTCTTAGGCAATGAGTGCCTCGACGAGCTCGGTCGGTTCCCGGTCGAGAAAGCCCAGTGTCATCGTCACGATCGGCATGGCGGGCGCGGGCAAGTCGACCTTTGTGCAGCGTCTTAATTCTCATCTGCAAGCCGCAAACCTCTCGCGACCACCCTACATCCTCAATCTTGATCCCGCAGTCGCCCACCTGCCGTTCGAACCCAACATCGATATTCGCGATACGGTGAATTATAAAGAGGTCATGAAGCAGTGTGTGTCACCGTTTCTTCTTTGTGGTGTTTCTCCGTAGTGTTTCTTTTTCATGTGATTGATGTGACGACGAAAGGTACAACTTGGGTCCCAACGGGGGGATCTTGACGGCGCTCAACTTGTTCACGACCAGATTTGACCAAGTGTTGGACTTGGTGGAGAAACGGGCCGAGACGGTCGAGTACGTCCTCATCGTTACATTCAGGCTGGTTTACTCACGTCGAGAGACTGGCAGTCACATCATACTCGATACACCAGGTCAGATTGAGATCTTTACCTGGTCCGCGTCTGGTGCTATCATCACCGATGCCGTCGCGTCCTCCTTTCCGACGGTCGTGGCATATATAATCGATACTCCGCGGACGACGGCTCCGGCGACGTTCATGTCCAACATGCTGTATGCGTGTAGGTCCGTCGTTCTGTTCTCAGGTTCTCATCGGACGTTGACTTTTTTTTCTCTGACAGTATACTGTACAAGACGAAACTCCCGTTTATACTCGTGTTCAACAAGACGGATGTAACTCCGCACGACTTTGCAATCGAGTGGATGCAGGACTTTGAGGCGTTTCAGGCTGCGTTGGCGTCGCACTCGGGATCGCGGGATGCAGAGGGCGAGCCGACGTACATGAACAGTTTGATGAACAGCATGAGTTTGGTTTTGGACGAGTTTTACAAACATCTCAAGGTGAGTTTTTTTTCATGGGCACGTGAGCACACTGACGGATGTCACCAAGGCTGTGGGTGTTTCCAGTGTGACAGGTGACGGAATGGGGGCGTTTGTTGATGCCGTGGAAGAGTCCAGGGACACGTACGAGAGGTGAGGCTTTCATTTTATGACACAAAAGGTTGGGTGATTGATGTCTGGTATGAATCAGCGAGTACGTGCCAGAGCTTGCTCGCGCTCGTGCTACGCGGGACAAATCGTTGCAAGATGCGAAAGAGGCATCACTGAACCGGTTCATGAGCGATCTAGCGGTGGATCGAGCCGAGAACCCGAGCGCTGCGATGGAGGACCGATGGGAATCCGAGGAAGAAAACGACGACGACGACGTGGAAGTTGACATTATCGATCGGAGTGAGTTCCGACGAATTCTTTCGAGACTGAGCTGACTGTCTATAGGCGAGGAGCGATGGCCTGGTCAGTACATTGACGTGACACAAATGCGACGACAGGAAGAGGAGATCAACTGGCCGAGGCCTGGGTAGATTAGTGCTGTGGGATTCTGTGTATTTTTTTTTAGAAGTAGAAATGTGGCGATGTGATGCTAGTCTGAATCTAACTTTGACCACGACCCGGTTTCTCTTTTCCTTTCCGCATCATCACCGCTCGTCTCGTCGCCGTCTTGGTTTCATATGGATCGGTGCGTGTCTCTACCGTCGCACTGGATGGTCTTTCTGATCGTCTGTTCAGCTACGCCAAGATCGAGAAAGTCGGTGCGTACCGCAGTGCGACCGTGCATCCCAAACATGACCTTGTATGATCACCTTCCAGGCGAAGGTGTGTCTCCCAGACCATCCTCCCTCCTTTCACTGGTCTGACGTTTTCTCGCCCTCGCAGGAACGTACGGTGTCGTCTACAAGGCCAGGGACGTGACCACCAACCAAATCGTCGCACTCAAGAAAATACGGCTCGAAGCGGAAGACGAAGGCGTCCCAAGTACCGCCATTCGCGAGATCAGCCTGCTCAAGGAACTCAAGGACGACAACATCGTCAGGTGCGTGCGCAACCCTTTCAGCGGTGGCGTATCGCGCCCGCAAAAGTGGGCTCAGTGCGGAATTGGTCGGGCAGATTGTTGGACATCGTGCACGCAGACCAGAAACTCTATCTCGTGTTCGAGTTTCTGGACGTGGACCTGAAACGCTACATGGAACATGCCAACACGAGCGGTACGCCGATTTCCATCGAGATATCCAAGGTGCGTCACGTCTCGCTCACTTTTGTGGTTGCATGTGGCGACCCGTGATCGTTATGCGACTATGAACGCGCGAAAAAGGATAACGAGCGCTGTTTCATTGGATGACTGGGTGTTGGCTGTACCCTTTCCTCACGCAGCGCCGCATGCTTGATCGTCCCCTTCCTGCATTCATTGCGCCCCTGTCGACCCTGGATCGATATATCACCGGCCATCGTTACGCGCCGGGTCACGTGATACGTCACCGATGCTGATTACATTGTCAGAAATTCACTCACCAACTCAGTTCTGGGCTTCTTTACTGCCATTCTCACCGGATTCTGCATCGCGACCTCAAGCCACAAAACTTGCTGATCGACAAGCGAAACAACCTCAAGCTTGCGGATTTCGGCTTAGCGAGGGCGTTTGGTATTCCCATGAGGACGTACACCCATGAGGCAAGTGTCGCATGTTGCTACCCGTGGTGGTTGGCTGGTGTGTCCGTGATTTGTGTCATTCACGATGAATGCCTAGGTCGTAACGTTGTGGTACCGTGCACCCGAAGTCTTGCTCGGGTCTAGGCATTATTCGACCGCAATCGACATGTGGTCGGTGGGATGTATATTTGCGGAAATGGTCATGCGAGGAAACCCGCTGTTTCCTGGAGACTCTGAGATTGACCAAATATTCAAGATTTTCAGGTGCGTGCCTTTCGGTGATTTGACTTTTTTGTCTTCTGCTGAGGATGGAGGGGGAATAGGATCATGGGAACACCGAACGAACAAATCTGGCCTGGCGTCAGTCAACTACCCGATTACAAGGAGACGTTCCCCCAGTGGAATAAACAAGACTTACGCAGCGTCCTACCCAACCTAGATGAGATGGGTATCGACTTGCTATCGGTGAGCGTGGATGGACGTCCGAGTGGACATTCTGCTGACACTAGCTTAGCGAACGTTGACGTACGACACAGCAAAACGAATTTCAGGTGAGTCATGGCTATAATTAGGGTCAGGGGTAAGGCTTGCTGACCCCCGTCGCAGCGAAACGTGCCCTGGTCCACCCATGGTTTGCGGATTATAGTTCGTGAGGGAGAGCTGTTAATTGCGCTGATAGACTACGTCGTAGTATATGTTATGTAGCCACACATGTCGAAGGCACGATATCGGCCGGCGAGTTGCCAAGAAGGGATTAGTGACCGGCGACATGCTCCACTGGCAGGCGATAAAGGGAGCAGCAGCATTGCCATTTGGTCACACTCAGCCAATTCTCTTTCTTACCTCCTCACCATCATCATCGACATCGACGCCATGGACGACGACGTCCAGTACCTCGGCACAAAGTTTGCACCCGTAGACAGCCTGGACGACCCCTGTGAGGTACACCCCTCGCTTACGGGCACGTCCTTCCTCTTCACCCGCCTCGAGGACGCTGCTCACCCCCTTCTCATCAGCAGGAATCACCCTGCACGTCGACAAGTCCGGCGAAAAGCCTGCTCACGACCTCACATTCTACCGCAACCGCTCATGCTACGTCAACATCGGCCGCAAATCGGGATCCGATGATAGGTCGATGCGAAGAGCGAACGACGATCACAACATCGTATTCTCCTGCCAGGTCGTCAGCGCCAGGCATGCAAAACTTGTCTTTTCAGACGGTGGTCAGGTATCGTTTTCTGTTTACATCGTACCCCTACACAGCGAGCGCTCATCGTCGCGCTCCCCAATAGGTCTACATTGTCGACCTCCACTCACGACATGGAACACACCTTCTAAAGCGTAGAGAGTCGGCCTCCAGGATACTCCAACCTGAAGTCGAGACCCTGCTCTCCGACGGCGACCTACTGACATTTGGCAAGGCGGTTGGCGCTGGTTCATATCACGTCTCCCCTGTCACGGTCCGCGTGGAGCTCCTGAACGATTACTTGTCTTCTGAGCCGTTCAAGGTCCACACTCACACCCCTTTTGATGCGCAGAGTCCAATTCTCTCGAGGCCGCGTAAGCTCAGCTCGGGCCGCTATGGACTCATTTCTCAGGCCACTTCCTGTGTAGAGTCTTCTGATTCCCCGCATTCCTCCTCATATTCCATCTCTGTATCCTCTGATGCACCATCCTCTCCGTCAGAACAGGGTTCGGATCTGGAAGACGAACATGGCTGTGTTCCTGTTGTACTCCGATGCCCTCTGGACAAGACATCGGTGAAGATCCCAGCGTTCCGTAGTTTCATTCGAGATATTTATCACACTGCCGTCCCGCATTCATCTACCGTCTCTGATGTTCCGGGCGAACCATTAGAGGATGAGGCTCGTGGTACAAACCCCTCTGATGTTCTCCGACAACCTTCTCCCGCCATCATCATCCTTGAGTCACCTCCCAGATCACGCTCTCATTCACCAATGGAAGTTGCCACTCCTTCGCCGTCACCGTCTCCACCCTCTGAGATGCACCAATCCGAGCCTGCTATAATTGGCGCTTGGCCTGCTTCAAGGCCTGAGTCACCCCAACATCCATCTCTTGAAGTGGAAATTACGCCGTCCGAGGTTCCCCCGGCACCGGAGCCAGAGCGCCACGAGCCAGAGCTGGTCATCTCTTCACCGGTGACATACCAGAACAGAATCCCACCCATTTCCAACGATGCAATCCTCGAACTTATGCATCGCCTTCCTCCACCTCCACCCTTCTTCTCGATGGGTGGACCATTCAGCAATTCTATCGCGTCTGACTTTGGGTTGCCGCCGGTGCCGCCGCCTCCGCCTCCTCCCCCTTTGGGATGTCGTGGCATGCCTCCTTTCCATCTTCACAAAGCTATGACAGACTGTGTCAGCACCGAAGTCAAGAGCACCTTCAAGGACGTGGAGGTATGACTTGACTCTCGTCTTTTTCAACTTTCCGCCAACAAGTTTATTCTAGGATCGCATTACCGCCTTACAAGAGAACGTCAGCGATCTGAGATCCCGCCAGACTGTGACTGAAGAAGACGTGATTGATATTCAGAGTCACTTTGAAACGCTCGAACCTGACACGTTGTTATGCCGCATCGCCGGGGCGGAACGCAACATTGCGACCCTGTCCATGCTTCAGGGACAAATGAATGCGCTGCAGAATCAGGTGGCGGCAATCCGGGGTAAGTTGGAGGTGCCAGAGCCCAAGGCGGTGGAAAACATGGATGACTTTAAGGTGTGTGCGGCCGCCTTGAATAATCTGGTGTCTGGTAGGTTACTTTTCGCTACCCGTGACTAAGCCTGACGTATGTGATTAGAAATGAGGTCGTTGCGCGAAGATGTGGAGAAGCGAATAGAAGCCAAGATAGAGATGATCCAAAAGGCCCGGGCGGAGGCGCTGGACGCGTTGAAGGAGGTGGCCGGTGAAGCGGAGGTTCGTTATCATATTCTGTCTTTTTGACTCCGGAGCTGATGGTATTGAATCCAGCATGTAAGAACTTCGAAGCGGAAACGCGAGGACGAAATGGAAGAAGATCCCCCCAACGTCGATGTCGCCGCAGAATTGGACGCTCCTATGAATCGCATTTCTCCCGAAGAAATCCAGGTGTCCGAAGTGTCTGTTCCGATCCAGCAAGTCCTTCCTGAAGTCAATGTCCAGCTGGACCATGTGTGTCGTGATAAGCCTCATGCCGTCGAATGTATTCGACCCAAGAAACGCGCGCGCAAGGCTTTGTATACGGTCATGCACACGGCAGCGGCGATGGCAATTGGTGCTGTGACAGCATGGTCAGCGTTGGCATTTTCCTAAAGACAAGGTTTGACGACGATAATACTGTGCGATATCGTTTATTCTTTCCCCCCTTGAATGAGATTGTATGTAATGTAACGGGCGTCGTTCCCTTCGTCCATTCTTTCCCTTGTCTTTTAATTTGTCTTGTCGTCATCGTTCAGACTTACCGGCGAACGTGTACTTGGTGTATACTAAATTGTGTTGGCGAACAATGTATGTGATATGTATTGATAGTCGGTTTTTTTATAAACGAATGATGGTAGGATGCTTCAATCGCTCTATGGACTGTCTGCTAATAGTAATGTCATTGACACCTGCAGTTCAATGTGTCGGATATGGTGTAACGGCTAACATGGCTGTCTTTCAGGAATTCAATGATCACAGCAGCCCCGGGTTCGACTCCCGGTATCCGAACAGTTTTTTATTCTCGCACAGCTAGGTTTAGCTGACTAAAGGTCACGTCCGTGGGGCCGGGGTCACCCCGCGTCACGTGCGGCCGCGGCGGGATTCCGCCTGTGCACCGCCTCTTGCCGTTTCGGGACCCCCAGCCTGTTGTGAGGTTATTCCCGCGCACAGCCGCCGTGTCTCGCTGATTCCCCTCTTCCAACATGACTGCCTCAGCATTTGATGCCTCTGAGGTGATCAAGGCCGTGGAAGCTTGCATAAAGCTACCGAGTAATCCCACCACTCCAGATTCTTGGAACCTTGAGCAGTTGTCCTGCCTTCTCATCGTAATCATTCAACGATCAAATGGTATCTTGGACTCCAAGTACATCGCGAATGGCATACAGCTGCTCGAAAACCACTCGGACTTCCGACAAACCCTCGTTACAGCATGGAACAATAAAGATTTCAGTGGCGTTCTAAACAGCGGTATTCATCTCTTCTAAATTTATGACCGCTGAGAAGTCAAGTTGATAATCCCCTAAATAGAGATCCTTCGTGCTACACCTACTAGTGTCACTTCTGCTTCACAACATAGTTCGTTCCGATCTTGTATTATTCTTGATAATGTTTCACGTTCTCCAGGAGCCGAGTCTACTCTCACGGAAGATCAGAAAGCGAAATTATTGGTTGCGATGTCAGCTCCTTATCGAGGCGTCGCCGTCAACGCTTTGTACGAATACCTCCAACGAAACGAACGCAAATTTTATGACCCAAGGAAGGGTGAGGTAGCAGCTGCGTACTATGCAAAATTTTGTTCCGTGGTACAAAGTTCTGGAACAGGAAAGACACGCACCATCTTGGAGGTCTTTATTTCGCTCCATATATCCTTTCCGTGA
>JBBPME010000196.1:0-39987 GCA_038090155.1 Rossbeevera pachydermis
TCAACTCCAGGGACGAAAGCGATCATGACGAGGCGCCCATAGCTATCTGCCGCAATGATCCCAGTTTGGCACGCGGTGACGGTGCGTCGCCGATTTTACATTACGGGACGAGAACCCTTCACTTACGAATCAAGCCAACGATTGATGATGATAGTCGGTGGTCGTTGCCAACGCGAACTTCATCATGAATTGAGCATGCGTGACCCACCGTTATCTTTCGCTCACTCTCGAATGATATGAACGAGAAGTCGGAGAGTCGGAGAACCCGTTGACCCATTCATTCTGGTTATGGGCCTGGAGCATGCCTATCCTCTTTGGGTTGGCGCCCCCTGTTTTGAGCGCTTGCTAAGGAATGGCACAGAGTTTAGTTTGATGCCCCCCTAACGTTGGCCACCGTTGACAGTCTTCAAATTGTGGCACAGTGGAGTAGGTGATGAGAGGAAATGGGGTGGTTCACATGTTGCGAGAAGATGGGATAGAAGACTTCTTGATGATCGGATACCCATTTTTCCCTGAACTCGGCGACTTCTTGTTCACCTTCTCACCTTATTGGTGTATTAGTTATCCCGTCTCACAGACGAAGATCGTTAGCGTTGGTAGTAAAAACTCGGGGTGTTCACCAAGCATAAATTTGAACAGAAAGATATGTTTAACGACAACCATTGTGACTCACCCAATAACGTCATCACCAAGCACCGTCATTTAAAAAATGGAGTGAACAACACGACCAACACGGACAACCGCCCGTCGGGACCCTTTTCAGGTTGTACACGCCCATACGCCTGTCAAAACAATCGGGAGCGACGTTGCCCGACCGGAAATGTGATATTGTCAGACGGAATTTGGTCCCTGCAGGACGTGTCTGCGTGCTAGTAGGTCAAATAAGACAACATGATACACGGGGAAAAGATGGCCGTGATTCTCGCTCGTTGATTGGATGGTATGCGGAGTGATTGTGGAGCCAGCCAAGGGGCACCTCGAGGCGCTGCGGCATGCCAGCTACCGGCATTAATTAATCGGATTACGTGGTTAAGCGCTAAGAACTATAGGTCATGCGGTGCTTCTATTACGAAACAAGCTTGAAAGATAAACCAAGTCAGGAAATACCATGTATCACAGATCAAAAACGTGTGAACGGACACGAAATGCCTGGAAGTTGGCGCGTGCCTAACATGTCATTTGGCGCAGGGAAGCCGTGGTCAACTGGAGTTTAGTCAGTCAGGCACTTTCAAACATCCATTCCTGGGGAGGGAGAGCACTCACAGAAGCCAAGTTGATGGACAAGCCTGTGCTCTTTGCGATCCAATTTTGGTGGATTCGGAAGGCATGCCAACCGTGCAGAGCCCCACATAGACAAAAGTGCGCTGGCGATTGTGTAAGCCGCCGGGAGTTGGTGTTACGCCCGCAGTTCACAACTTGCTGTGAGACCCGCAGAAGGCTGAGTCAGTGACTTTGTAAAGCATGTCAAAGTGAAAGGTTCACTGAACGTGGGGCATATAAAGTATAATACCTTTTAATGGGACTCACCTTCAACAGACAATCAGAACAAGATTAAAGCAGCTCGCTCGCTCAGTTGAGTCTGGCTGCCTTCTGCGTATTATCACAGGATTTTGGAGAACCGAGTGTATGATCTTCACTAGGTCCCCAGTTATCACCTGGCATACTAAAGTATGCATCATAGTCGTCGCCATCGGTAAAAAGTTATGGCACATCTTCATCTCTGCCGCTGTCTAAGGTGTCAACGATCGAAACACGCCTTGTATGCAGTATCTGATGGCCAGACCATCGAGTGCGATGATTAATCCAATGAGCAAAACATTCTACCTCTGTTTCAGTTGGCGATTGCAAAGGTCAGGATCTCCTGTCGCTTTCACGAAAGATGGTACGATAACGATCTGGGAAAGAAGTGAGTAGACGCGGGTAGTTGGCGGTGCTGTGTTGGCACTCTTACTATGTAATTGCGAAAAATCTGCCCATCTCAGCAAGTTTGGATTTTTGGTTTCACACAAACCAACCAAACCAGGTAAGGTGGCTGCGCACGCCCGTCCGCAATCATGCCACAGTGAATTCTGGTACACTCACGAGTGCAAAATTCACAAGATTGGACTGACCCTTGCTACGCAAACTTACTACGCCAGGTAAGCTATTTTGTTTAGTATTGTGCAACATTTTTTGCCACTACGCTGCGTTGAGGCCGCCTGACTGGTGCGGTTCAACGTCATACCGGTAGCAGTGCGATGAAAGGGCAGCATGTGAAAGTCATGCCAATCGAGAGCCAGGATAGAGGATGCGAATACAACCATTCAATGAAACTCGATTGATAGGGGGACCCTCAGGGCAGACTCGGAATTGAGCGACCGAATAGCATCGAATGACTTGGTGGAGGTAGCCACGTTTGATGGATCGATGAAGCTCAGTCGCGGAGCCCGGGCCTCCGATGGTGACATACTGCGAGAAAATAAACCAGTCTGCACAACCAGAGGTAACCATACAAGGATGCCAACTTGAGAAGGTCCGATGTGCACGAGGTACCGATTGTATAGTCGTTTAGGTCCATCAATCCCCCGCTGCTTGTGACGATCGGAGAGATCCATACCTATTGTGACACTACTCAGCAAGGTTGCATGAAGCGAGTGCCCTGAGGGGTGAAGGTTGAGGGCTTGTCTGCTGAGGGCCATGCCTCATCGTGGTCGGTCATAACTCCAAGCCGCTTATAACTTCATGAGAGACAGCTTGTGACAATGTCCAACGACATTGATCGATTCGGGGACGGTTCCATGGGCTCACTGAGGTGCCAGTGAGGTCCTTGTAACGAATGGACAGATAGAATGCGACAGCATTATTCAACGGAACAGAGAGTGGCAGCATTGATTTTCCCGGTCGTCCCGAATTGTTAACGACTCGGACGCCACAGGTCGATGACAAGTAGAGTCAGCAACCTCCATGGCTCCATCGCATGTGGCGACACGGTCCGCGATCAAGGCTGCTGTATCGCCAATAAACTTCCACTCCGAGGACGCGGACTCTAACAGTCTGTTACAAGGTCGGAGGACCACGTGATGGTGTCACACTATGTGACACGTCTTTATAGAGGCACACAATGACTCTTTCACCGCATCCACGACTGCGACTGTAACTCCCAGGTAGAGGTCAGTGCTATTTGGCTGTCGGAAATATATCTGACCTTTTTTTCTTTCTTCTATCCAGATCCCCATGAATAACAACGGGAGGAATTCACGTCGCACCGCCGCTCAGAGACGCCAGCCAGTGACCATATCGAACCCTACGCCTTTGCCTAGCCACCGTAGACGCAGGTCCAGATCAGCTGACCCTCAGTCGACGGAGCTGCACGGTCAACTCAACGTGGCCCGCAAACCTGATACTTCCTTTGTCGACCAAAACAGACGAAAGAAACCCGGGAATCCATCTCTTCCAACCTCGGGTTCGAGACCTTTCCTGGTGGCCATCGACGATGCCAATTCTGACCGAGGACGCAAGTCCAAGGTAAAGCCCCGCTCGCACAATCGTCATCTAGCGGAGAATACTCCTCGTACGAACATCTCTCTTGCATCGGAGGCAAACGGACCCTCCACCAAGAAGGAGAGGTCAAAATCACGAGAATCCGTCAAAGTGAAGGGGACCGCTTCGGATGTTGAAGGATCGGGAAGGGACGCCCATGGCAACATCGACCCACACATTGACTATGCCGGTCCTATCGCCACGGCCGAGTTCGCAAAACTGAAACGGGAGTTAGATGGTTTGAAAAGGGTACGCATATATTTGATTGCAATGATCTTCTCGTTGTTCACATTATCTCTAGTTGGCTCACGAAAACAGGAAAACCATCAAGCGGCAAAATAAGGTAATCCTTCAGCTAGCCATTTCAAAAGAGCGACACTAATGCTATGTATGTAGACCATCGAGGAGCTAAAGCAACAGGACAGCGCCATGAAACAGGTAAGACATTTACGCTGAAGTTATCTTTGACGTTAATTTGATCTTCGTCCATAAAGAAACTGCAAGAGTCGGTTTCACGAGTTTCTAAATTGCAGGCCAGGTCAAAGAAACTAGATGAGGTGTGTTCACTTGGTGGATCACATTGATATCGGCTTATATATATTCGCGCGACCTCGTAATCAGGCAATTACAACTTTCGAAAGCAATTCGCAATGTCAAATATGCATGGAGTTACTTCATCGTCCATACGCGTGCGTTTCCGTTAGTATCATCTTTTCGTTTCTGAACAGTAACAGTCTTTCGCCTTGTGGTCATATCCTCTGTGTAACATGTCTTCAAGAATGGTTTCGCAAGGCCCCCGCTATCGACGATGAGATGTATGAGGAGGAGGATCCTGAATACTTGCTGCGCCGACGCAAAACGTGTCCGTGCTGCCGTACCAACATACGACACCGCCCAATACCTGTTTTCGTGATCAAAGCGATTGTAGCCGCGGTTGCCAAAGTGAGAGGCTCTCAGCCTGGCATGCTGCCAGGTCGCGATGTGGTCTCCAATGACTCTGATCCATGGGAGGGTCTCTTTCCTGAAGACGAGGAGGAGATCGATGACTATGGGGAAACTGACGACGAGGATGATGAAGACGATGATCCAGATGAAGACGATGATGAGGAAGACTCTAGTTGGTATGACGAGGTATTCACCTATGGTACCGAAAGCGGAGAAGAAAGCTATGACGGAGAATATACCTTCCCACAGTGGGAACCTCCCAGTGTTGTCATCGACGAGGACGACTACCTCTTTGATCAGCTAGATGAAGGCGACCTCGATTGTCTGCGGCGTGGTGCAACAATCGGGATGCTCCAGGGATATGACATGGAGTATCGACACGACGAAGGACTCGTTGCCCGCGACGAGGCTTACAATCGTATCTGTCTTGGGTGGAACATTCGCCTCAGTGCTGACGATGAGAACGGAGAGTTGTTCATGCAGTATATCGCAGATGATATGACTGCACGACCGGACAGATGGCACATCGTTGAAGATGACGATGGAGGGTTCGAGGCTTCTCGGTTGGTTCCGGTGGATGATGTCTGTGAGTACCAAGATACGGACACGGACAACTACATGGATGTGGATGACCTGGACTGAATGGCGGCCTCCGCCATTGTAACTTTTGTAGAGATAAGGACTGGGATGTATTCATAGACGAATGCCTCGTGTAACCGCGATACATAATTATATATGTGCACCAACTTGAACGGAATAGCGTGTTCGTCTACTCAGTGCTTTTATGCCGCATGGCGAGGGCTGCTGGTCTTGCAACTCGTTTCAAGTTCAGATCTTGATCGAGTGCACTTTTTTACTGATTTGGTGGGTTCAAGTTGACGTGTCTCCCGAGATACCATACATTATCCAATGGGGGTACATCGTATTATCGGCATTGACACGTTCACGCAGTGTCTCCGAGATAATGGCGATACGTATGTAAAAGACCGCGGTGATAGGCGATGTAGTATTCGGCCGCTAACTCGTAGCTTGAGTGATGCATCTCTCCACACAACATGCGTTCAACCTTCTTCAACCATCGACCTGGATGCTGGAACCAGAAGAGACGTCATTCGCCCCTCATGGCTGGAGTAACAAGGACATGGACCCCGTTCCTCCCCGCTTAAGGACCTGGACGTGAGTACTAGTATCACTATCATTTTCGTGTCGAGTAGTATAGTTTTTATATACCTCCCCAGGACGTGGAATTATGTATGTTGCCCTGCTTTTGATTACTACAACCATCTTATGCTCTCCCGAGGTATCTTACTGGGTGTCCGACGCAACGAACCTTGCAGTGTGGGAGCTCGCAGGCTCTATGCTGGCAATTGGTCTCTCTTGGTGCGTTCTCATCCTATCTAGTTCTTCGGAGTGCGCTCAGATGATCCCCGAAGGCGTCAGGCCCTTCCATGCATTGCACTGGGTTATATTATTATTTCCGTAGTGATGGTACTCAACGGAACAACCGGTGCTCGGCTCCATGTCGCGTTTCCTGTATTGAACAGGTCATCGTTTGGATTTTGGTTTAGCTACTTCACCGTTTCCATTCGTGTCCTGCTTTCCATGTTTTGGTTTGGGATTCAGGTAAGGAATTGTCATTATTTACCATTCTGGTTGCCATTATTCATTCAACTTTGCCAGTCATATAATGGATCACAATGTGTATACCAGGTAAATTCACCATGTCGAACGCGGTTCTGCTCTTCTGGATAGTTACATTCGTTCAAGATGATAAAAGCTATTTGGCCCTCGATCGCAAGAATGCCAAACCATCTGTCTTCAAAATCGGCCATTACGAGTTCAGGTAATTTCGACGGAAGAACGAAATATCGAGTTGTTCACCTCCTCTTTAGGTCTCTTGTGTTACTTCCTCTATTGGTTGATCCAACTGCCCTTCATGTTCCTCACTCCACACAAGCTCAGAATATTGTTCTGTGTCAAGGGTGTGATAGTTCCGATAGCTTGGCTAGCGATGGTCATCTGGGCATTTGTTCGAGTACCACCATCCAGCGGGCTTTTCGCCGAGCATGCGACTATCAGTGGACCGCTATTTTCTTGGAGCTGGTTGAGTGCGATGAACAGTGCGCTGGGAATATATGCCAGTCTGTCTGTCAATATCCCTGACTTTACTGTGAGATGCACGCTTTCCTCTGTTGTATATGGTCTAACCCATCGTCATGCCAGCGTTATGCGAAAGACGAGAAAGCGTAATCTACTTCGCTTGCTTTTCGGTCTGGCGCTCACGACACGTTTGGCAGTCAATATGTTCAGCCCTTGATTATCCCTGTCGCATTTATTCTCTGCAGTTTTGCCGGTATTGCAGTCACGAGCGCGGGAATCCAATTGTATGGGGAGGTCCTCTGGAACCCCTTGCTGCTCATCGATAAGTGGGATAACCGCGCGGCCGCGTTCTTTGCTTCATTTGCGTTTGCTCTCACGACTATTGGAACGAATATTAGCGCGAATTCTCTTGGTGCCGGAAATGACATGACAGTTTTATTACCCAAGGTAAGTTCCTGTACCGATATGCACCCTATCGGGGTTCTGATACGATCTACAGTATATTAATATCCGACGTGGGCAAATAATCTGTGCTCTCATTGGAGGCTGGGCCCTGTGTCCCTGGGAGATCCTAGCCAAGTGAGCTTCGAGTCGTGTTGGGGGATTCCGTAACCGATTGTGTTATGATACAGTGCCGAAGGATTCCTGACCTTCATGAACGGCGCCGCCATCTTCTTGGGTCCCTTCGCAGGGATTATGATCACTGACGTATGTGTTCTATGCGGGAAAGGATGACGTGTTGGCGCTTCAGATTAACGTGGTATTTGCAGTTTTGGCTCGTTCACAGAGGCAGGGTGGATGTTCCTGCGATGTATGATCCGAACGGCCGATACAGGTACACAGGGGGCTTTGTCAGTGTCTGGCTCTCTTCACATGTGGTGTATATCTGACGTTGGATCCAAAGAACTGGCGAGCGGTCCTGGCGGTCCTCGTCACTGTAGTACCGACTTTACCCGGTCTTGTCAACTCCATCAGTCCGGCTGTCCCCGTAGGATACGTGACTCATCTATTCGATATCGCTTGGATGTATGGGGTAAGTCGGAGGATGGTGTCACTGGTTCGTGCTGACATGGGTATGCTTGACAGTTTGTGGTGTCTACCGTGGTGTACTATGCCACCTCTGTGTTGTTCCCAGCGCGCGAGACGTTCGTAGAGGAACTGGTGTCGGCGGACGAAGCTGACAGCGATTACGACCGTGGAGTGACGTCAAGTCCGGCAGGCACGTCTAACGAAAAGGGTGAGGATATCGAGAAACATGTTGCCAAGGTTTACGTAGGAAGCGGCCAGGCATAAGTAGTGTAGTAGTGAATCGCTGAACTTATCTGGTCAACAGCGGGAGCACTAATCAAGATTGCGACGTCTATAAGGGCTACACTACTGATATGGCTGAATTATTTCAAGTTCTCACGTATTAGGCCTACAGTCTGAAGTTTGAAGCAGTCTTTGGGCCCGTTTTCAGCCGGCCTTTTTCACGCCAAATCATGCTGCCATCATTCAAGTATGTCCACTTTGGCCTATCCATCATTTCAGCGTTCTGTTGCTATCCTGATCGTTGTCAGTTTCCCTCTATGATGGTGGTCTGTAGGTGAAAACGTTTCACTACTAATCATTTTCATTCCTCTACAATGCCATCCATTATGATGACCGTCTTTGTGGTCGTCTGTGGCTTGCCTGCTCTGGCTATTGCAAAACCTGTACCAGACAGGAATGCGGGTGGCATGGTCACACCGCTCACCAGACATTCTTCAACAAAAGCATCGATCTGGATGCAATCAACTCTCATGGTATGTCAACCAGGGAGTACGTGGAATGAATGATTAAATGTGCTTTACTTAGGCTCATTTTTATTTTTATTTTTATTAGGAAGATCCTCCGTGGGCTGGAGAATTACGAGATGAACACGGGGAAGATGCATCCTTTCGCTATGAAACGAAGCGACTTGGAATCAGGACTAGGCAAACGTGGCGTCAACGTTCCACTGACAGCTTATCAAGATGAGTTTTGGTCTGGGGAGATTTCGATTGGTACTCCTGCCCAGACCTTGAGAGGTAGACTCTCCTTGTATCATTCTGATAGGTGTTTATGCTGATCTA
Organism: Rossbeevera pachydermis; assembly: GCA_038090155.1. NCBI lineage: Eukaryota > Fungi > Basidiomycota > Agaricomycetes > Boletales > Boletaceae > Leccinum > Leccinum pachyderme. Next base: position 8,658 of record JBBPME010000196.1, read on the forward strand.
CGTTACAGTCCAAGTCGACACTGGATCAGCGTAGGTGTCTTTATTTAGTCATACGGCTGTTTTTGTTCATGTCAACCTAGCGATTTGTGGGTGCTGTAGACTGGCTGTGCTGGGATATCTGGAGATCGCGACTTATGGAATCCAAGTTTATCTGAATCTGCAGTTAAACTGAGGAGGTCATTCAAGTTCATATATCTAGATGGATCCATCGTCAAAGGCGGTCGATACACTGATAAAGTAGCCATCGCTGGATTCACTGTATGTTTTATACCGATTACGAGCATGACTGTTGAATTCTGACGATAAGCTAGGCAGACTCTCAGACCTTTGGTGCTGCGACATCGTACACTTCTCCCTCAGAGAACAATGGATATTCAGACGGTTTATTAGGATTGGCCTTTGCTTCCGTCTCGCAAATTCGCGCTGATCCGCTGTTTATATCGCTTTCCAAGCAAAATAGGCTGATCAATGCGACACTGTCATTTAAATTTACTTCTTCAGGAGGCGAGATGTACGTCGGTGGAGCGAACAGTATGCTATACAAGGGTGGCATTGTGTATTTATCTGTAACAGAGTCTGTGAGTCAAAATGGTAGTTGGGAGTGCGCGCTACTGATATTGGCATTTATTAGGGATTCTGGCAGGTGTCCATGGATGATGTTCGTGCCAATGGCAATAAAATCATTGAAAATGTTCCAGTTGCTTTCGACACTGGTTCGTTCTATATCTTCGGAGATTGGGAACGGGTTTCAGAATTGTACAGCCGCCTTGGCGGTACCCTTAGGGAACATGACGGCTTTGGTTACTATTCCTGTGAGTTTCGATTGTGTTTAGGAATCTTATTTTCATCGGGAGGCTGCAGTACCGTGTGATTTGGTGGCAAGACATTTGAAATCCCTCCTGAACGGTTCAAACTGAATCCAGTTGAGGAAGGTTCTTCCGATTGTTTTGGTGCCATTATTGGCCAGCGCGAACTTGTCGGTGAGATTTTGGAGTTCATCACCCCATTTTGCATGACTCGATGGTCTCATGGTATAGAATTTTGGAACGTTGGGATGACTTTCCTGCGGGGCGTATACAGCGTGTTCGATTACGCTACTTTGCAGGTTGGGTTTGCGGAACTCGCTTGAATCATTGCGAACAATATTTATTGTATGTTTAGTATCAGTTTTGTTTAATAGTTTTGATTATCGCGGCCGTTCTTTTCATTGTCAAGCCGTAGCCTTCCGACTTACCATGGATACAGCCCAGCGGGTTTTCCAGGTCGGACAGGGTGAAAAGGTTCTCATTTCCTACAGTCTGCGACTCGGAGAAGAGGACTGAAATGACATTCGTGTCTGCCGAGACGTAGATATTTTGTTGTCGTATCAAGTATGAGGAAACAGGGGAGGCTTCAGTAGATGAGATACTGTCACAAGCAGTCCGCGTTCGCGAAGTTTCAACAAGGAAGCGGAACGGCCATTTATTCGCAAAGTCTTGAAACTGAACTCGAATCCTATCAATAAAGTTGGAGTATCAGTATCTGACGGACAAAGACGGGAGTTATCCAGGCAGAGATGTTTGCTGCTCATTCTAGACTGCACGTAATTAGTCCTATCATATTTATTATCCCTTGCTGGATCATAACGTGTCTACCTGCGCTGTGATAGATTGAAAATTTGGCGGTAGTACGACCGACAGGGCGCAGCTCAGTGTTCTGGGCTCGACCTTCCGTTGTTTTTGGTTCTTCTTCTCGTGATGCAACGTTTCAGGGATCAATCCTGACAAGGACCCAGAAAAAAGTGCACGAGGGGACCTTGCACAAGGCGGCCCTTGAGCTGCCAGAAAACAATATGAATGCATATCATGGATCATGGGCTAAATGGCCGTGATCTGCAAGGATCAAGAATAAGTCTCCCACCATGAGAAGGATGTGGAATCAAGCTCTCCTGGCTAGAGGCTGTGGGCATAGGTGAACCCGAAATTTTGAAGAGATTAGTGGCCTGTCTCGGCTATCTACACAAGTTACGTCATTGATATAGACAACTATTGTTACCAGCATGGATATCCTCACGCTGCAATGCTGGATCCACGGAGAAGAGATACATACCATCTTCGATGTCAAGATTTCGGGGTCGGACACTCTCTCGGACCTCAAAGAAGCTATAAAGGAAAAGAACCCTATGACGTTTCATGCCGTCGATGCCCGCAATCTGACTCTTTACTCCATCCCACATCCTCAACATGACGATGATTATGATGAAAAGCTTGAAGAAGTGTTGAACGAGTGGACACCGAACGGAAAACAACCCCTTGCCGATCGACGATTCAGGTCGTTGAACCTTTCTAAGTGTCTCATCATCATCAACGCACCCAATCTTGGCACGCATTTATTCCTTTCTCTGATATCCCTTTCTCATCATTCTTCAGGCGCAGCTAAACCATCTGTTTCCACCCCCGACGTAACATTCAATTGCTGGATTCGTGGTCTGGACGTCAAGAGCATTTTTCGGGTCAAGGTTTGCAGCACAGAGACAGAGACTGACCTCAGAGAAGCCACAAAGGAAAAGAACCAAGTTCACTTTCGTGACATTGACGCCCGCGAACTCGATCTTTACAAGGTTGCACTCCTAGTTGACAACAACATCGGGGAGACACTGAAAGACCTTGACCTTGACCGCGGCGAGCTCCTACCTCCGCTTACAAGGTTGTCTGATATTACTGCTAGCCCGGATCATCTGCACATTATCGTTGACGTCAAACGGGACCATGGTGGGTGCCCACTTTCCTCCATGTTGCCATGGTTGATCATTTTTGTCAGATGACCGTACTGCTGAGCTGGAACGACATCTTAACCGAGATGACTATAGGTACGATATTCAATTTCTTCGCTCGGAAGACAAGCGTTGATGTCGTCAATCAGCCTACAAGCGCGCCACTTCCCCCCCTTCGCGGAAGCTCAACCCTTCCCAAGAAGCAAAGTCGAAAGAATGCATGAGAATTCAATCTACAAATCGTAGGATTTACGATTGTCGCTCGCCTGAAAGCCCTCCTTTGGTCAATACGGTGGCATCTCCTATTCAGCTATTCAACCCAGCGTTCGCATACTTCTCCAGCAAGGCATTTGACCCTGACTACGGTGTACCTGACAACTTCGTCCGCGAAATACGGGATCTCACCATGGAATTCGCTCAGATCCATCGCAGCGAGGCCGCTCGCAAAACTCACCTCCGATCGTTTCTGCAGAAAGCCATTCGCCACCCCCTTCAAGACATCCAGAATGCCGATCAAACCATATCAGATTTCCAGGCAGTCAGTAGATGCAGAGAGCTATCAGTACACCTAATTGTTGGCGAGGAGAAGAACGAGTTTGGCGAGGGAGGGTCAGATCCTTCGGTCCAAGTTGCGTTTCTGCGTAGATGCACACAAAATGAGGTACCTGATGTTGTTCATTTCTGTTTTATTGCTAATGCCTAGTTTGTGTAGAATACCGAGCTTCATCGAAGATGCTGCTTCCCTTCTTTTCTCATTGCCCACGCCGGACCATGGTTTACGATTATGGGTGGTATCGTCACTGCAGAGTGTGTCGTCCAGCGACTCACGGACTTTGTCTGGGTCCCTGTCCACTCTAGCCTTGATGTCGAGCAGATCCTTCGAATTGCACGCATCCTCTACGCACTTAGAGAATCGGTCAAACGCCTGGATTCGTGGTACCAAACTATTGAAGATGTCCCGCCTTACAAGCTTGACAACGTTCCGCACCCCAGGTTCTTCCCATCGCCCAATACCTTTAGGTATGGCCACGACCTAATCAGGTTTTCGTATCAAAGTCCACTCGAAAAAAGCATTTCGTGCGTCGCGTATGTCGCTAAGACCTTTGAGGATAAGCCACGAGATATTGTCGTCAAGTTCGTGACTTCGTATGGTGGGGATGTGCATCGGTGTCTTGCATCGGCTGGGTTTGCTCCACAACTTCTTCATCATGGACCAATCGACGTGACTGAAGACATGCCGTCATACGGCACCCTGCGCATGGTCGTGATGGAATATGTGGAGGGAATGACGTTCGATGCAGCGAAGAAAAGTGACAAAATTCCGCAAGGATTCAAAGCAGACCTGAAGCAAGCGATCCAACGCCTTCATAGTGCTGGTTACGTATTTGGTGATCTTCGCCCGCCGAATGTTATGGTCACGCTAGGAAGGACGTCCACCGCACAACTGATCGACTTTGATTGGGCAGGCAAGGAAGGTGAAGTCAAGTACCCGATTTCGATTTCAAGGTCCATCAACTGGCCGGAAGGTAGAAGGGTTGGAATACATCCAGCAGCAACACGACCTGGAGATGTTACGGTCTCTGATGCCTTAGTACGTTTGATGTTGCTTGCCGAACATGTACATTGTTTTGTTCATACCTGTATTAAAATACTAATCTTGATCACCTGGCAAGCGCTCGCACTTGGCTTTTCAAAATGGAGGCAAGTGGCTGACCTTAAGGCTCGACGTACAGCAGCGCACCTTTTGGGATTGATTTGTCAGCTGGACCACTCCTCTTCTCCTCGTCATTAACTTGAACCATTCTCGCTGCTAATATTGTCCTTCTCGGCGAACGCGAACTTGCATCGATCTAATATCTCTCAGTTTTATAGTTCTAGCAAGAATTTGTCTACCAACAACGCGCATGCAGGAAGCCGAGGAGCAAGGTCAGCAAAACCATTTCTTACACGCAATTTCGTAGTGTTCACCACACCAAAAGACACCTGTCGAATATGCAGCGCACCTGGGGAACCCGGCCAGCCACTCTTTTATCCTTGTAAATGCTCGGGCACCATCCGCTACATACATCAAGACTGGTCAGCTCAACTTTATCTGCCTCTCTTATGCATCCTTATCATTCATTTTTCAGCTTGACGACATGGCTGTCACACAGCAAGAAGAAAACTTGCGACGTTTGCAAGCACCCCTACTCGTTCCAGAAAGGCAAGTGTGGCACACAAACGTTCACCGTCTCAGCATCTGACCTTGGCAAATAGTCTATGCCACTGACATGCCTTCCTCGCTGCCACCTCTATTGCTCATCCGCCGACTTGCTCAGCAAGCATTTTTTGCATCCCTTTTTGGAATCCGAGCGATCCTCATTGCAATTGTTTGGCTGGCATTGCTTCCTTGGATCACCATCTGGACTTGGAGAGTTTATTTCACAATGGGGGAGTCGACGTATGTCTCCTTTCTTGCTCGTACCTCTTCCAATCAGCTGAAATTTGTTCAGTGCGTGGTGGATTAGCGGCCATGAACGACCTGCGGAGCTTCGACGTTTGGGAATTGTCCAAACCCTAGCAGTCGGCAACGAGACCATCTCTTCGTTCCGCAACGCAACAATTCTCCATAATTTCACATCTCGGGCATTCTGGCAGACTTTGTCGTCCGATATATTTGCCGGACAAATCATTGCTTCTCTGATCGTGCTGATCTTCGTTGCTGTCTTTCTGCTTCGTGAATGGATATCTCAGAACGCACGACCAGGTGTCTTCGAAGAAGATGAGGTTGCGGGCATTCCGCCCCAAGACGCCCCTGCTATCAACCCGCTACCCGTCATCCAGCCCATACAAAACATGAATCCCCACTTGCATGCCCCTCAAAGGCAGCAGGGTCCGCTGGAAGTAGACTTCGAAGCACGTCGTCAAGTGAGGCCCTGGCGTCCACGCCCTATTCCAAATCCTCGCTTTGAACCACTTCAGCGGCATTTCGACGATGTTCACGTGGATCGTAGAGAACTTTTGCACGAACCGATCCATCGTCCTCACAATCCCCACATTGATCCCCTTTTCGTCCCGCAGTTCCCACCGGTTCCGTTACCGGCAACCTTTGGCCCATCATTAATTGATACCGATAAAGGGAAGGGAAGGGAAGATGCCACTACGGACGTTCAGAGGCGCACACGCAGGCGGTTCGACGATGACGATGGCGACGAAGAGGGCACTACACAACTTTATGAAGCCGATCCCTCTTTATCCATCGCGTCGAGCTCTGCAACATTTGAGCCGGTTTCCGGAAGTTCCACCGCTGTCGAAGCTGCTCCCTTCGAGTTCACGTTCAGAGTCCCACCAAACGGGAATCCAGAAGACGACGTCAGAGAGCCGGTCCCTGAGGAGCCAGCGCAGTCTTGGGAAACAGTACAAGAGGCGATGATGACGGGAACGCCAATCCCAGTGGAAGAGCCCCGTCGTCGATCGATCGTCTTTTCCCCCGACTTCGCCCAGGCTCTGCCTATACGTGCACCGACACCATCTATCGAAGATGAGACCAATCACAAACCACTACATGATTCGTCATCTCGGACCTCTGGGGACTTTAGCTTTACGCACTTGTCAACGTCGGGCTTCTTCTCTCAAGCGGCAGAAGGTAGTCTGGGTTCGAGTAGTTTTTCGCGTGCAACCTCTTCAGAACCGTTTACAACTCAAGATAGCTTCACTTTCCCGTCTGAAGGGTTAGCTGCGGACTCGTCGAGCACACCCGCCGGGAACGCTGATACCAAGAAGAGGATGAGAGAGGAGACGGAGGAAGAGTATGAGTTCTACTTCCGAGACCCTCCACCTCCGATGCGCAATCCCGACAATGACCACACAAATGCACTTGATCAAGGCACGCAAGCACCGGAGCAAGAACAGGATCCGATTGCAGGTGCCGAGGAACGACCAGCATTGGTGGCCACTGACGAGGAGGATGATGAATCAGAGGACGACGAAGGGCCGCCCGACCCTGTATTTTGGGATGTGGACGCGGACGAGGAAGACGAAGATGATGAGATCCCTGATATCGCGGAATTCAATATTCCTAACAGGCCTGCACAAGTACAGCCACAGCCGCAAGCCCCAGCTGAGCAGTTGAATGACGGCGCGGATGATTTGGAGGCCGGCGTCGAGGACGACATGGAGGGCGCACTCGAAGGTAGGTTCACAGTATATGATTTGATTCACGAGACTGAGCTTTCGTAGCCATCGGCCTGCGAGGTCCAATATTTGGTGTCGTGCAAAATGTCAGGTTCACGATTCTTTGTGTCATTTCTTTCTTGTTGACAGTCTCACAGGTGATTTTGATGATCTTTGTTTTGGACACTGTGATTGGCTTTGGAATATGGCTTCCATTCACCCTTGGAAAGACGACTGCCTTGCTCACAGTGCGTCATGTCGATCTCCATCAATTCTTGCCACCTTTCTAATGCACCTGTCTTTCAGCTGAATCTCCAAAGAGCTCTGTACATTCTCCATCTGCCTATCCGAGGAATGCGCATTATTACGGATCCCTTCGTGGATTTCTTCACCCTCATTCTGAATCGTTTCCTCCTCCCATCTGTTTACAAGACATCAAAGTTCATTCTATCGAAAACCTTGGGCACCGCTAGCTATTCCACCGGAAGCCTGGTTTCGCCGTCGGCGGCTTCCTCTCATTCGCACGACGTAACTTCATGGATAGTACGTTTCGCCTACAATTCTACCGCCACGTTGTTGATATGTGATTCTAGGCTTCAAAAGGACATGAATTGGCAGCTATGGTATCACGGTGGTTGCAATCAATGCCCCAAGAACGCCCGTCACAGCTTTCGGAGATAATGAATACCATAAATGCCCTTTTCGAAAGTGATTCGAGCCTCGCACGACTATTGGAGCCTCATTTTGCTCACATCGGTCAAGAACTCAGGCTATTTGCCAATCGCTTCCAGCAGACCTGGATCCGCTTGGCTCTGGGTCACGGAAGCAGTGAACGCGCGTTTGCCATAGTGTTGGGCTATGCTGTCGTCGGCATCATACTGGCTCTCTATCTGAACGTGTTCACGGTTGGAAATGCCAAAACTGCTGGTAGAGCTGTGAGAAACGCAATCCGGCAACAGCTCTTGGTTGTGAAGGTGAGGTTTGTCTGAGTCGCGGCGGATGTAAAGTAAGCCTGATTTTGTGCAGGTTGCAATGTTCATCATCGTCGAGCTCATCGTCTTCCCACTGGGATGTGGTGTCATGCTTGATGCTTGCACGATATGGGTATTTCCCGAGGCATCCGTTGAATCGAGGATGGCCTTCTTCACGGAGGCTCCCCTGACAGCGATGTTCTACCACTGGGTTGCAGGGACCATGTTCATGTGGGTTCGTCATATATTGATTCCGCAAGGTGCTGATCCGTTTGGTAGGTATCAATTCGCCGTTTTGTTGGGGGGGTGCAGGAATATCATGCGGCCAGGTGCGATGTGGTTCATCAAGGATCCCCAAGATCAAAATTTCCACCCCATCCGCGACATTTTGGAGAGACCTACTTTTACTCAATTCCGCAAACTGCTCATCAGCGCTTTCATGTACGCGATGGTTGTTGCTTGTGGTGTCGGGAGCCTTGCAATTCTGCTTTTCATCGGCAATCGATCCATATTTCCGATACGCTGGAGGACTAGGTAGGCTATTCGTTTTCACTTTTGGTCGACTCCCAGTAACTCACGCTAGGATTCTTAGGGAGCCACTTTCTGAAGTCCCGGTCGATCTTCTATTTCTTCAGGTTGTACTACCCTACACGATGCGCTACTTGAGGCCTCGCAAAACTATCTACCGGGCATCGATTCACATCTGGAAATTCTTGGCTGCGAGACTACGTTTGACCTCGTACATGTTTGGTGACAAGAGCCCAGATGAAGAGTCTTCAAAGGTGTACAAAAACTGGCTTGCTTTCTTCCGAAGATCTGCCAGAGACAAGGAAGAAATGACAATAACTCGAGATGGGACCTTCCGTCGAGTGCCTGCCAGTGATAATATTGCGCTCCCCAGAGACATGCGTGCTACCGCCGAAGTCTTGGAAGATGGCACTCCACTGAACCCGAAAGCTGCTGGGCTGATAGCATCTCAAAATGCGGAGGCAGTCAAGGCAAAACGAAGCATCAAGGACGATTACATCGTGGTGTATTTCGCTCCTCGTTTCCGCGTGAGGGTTGTTGCATTTGTCATGGCGATCTGGACGATCATGGCAATCGTCGCAGCCATCTGCATTGCGGTCCCAGTCCAAGTGGGAAGACACTTCTTCGCGCTTGTCTCCTTCCCTTTGGTTCATGATGGTTATTCATTCCTTGCGGGCTTTTATATCCTCTGGGCGTGTTATTTATTCGGGAAGGCGACACAAAGCATGGACCGATGGCGCCAGCGTGTTACAGGCGATGGACCCCGGGCGGATTTCGCGGTGTACTTTGCCAAGCAGAGCCTTCTGTGGGCCACCAAGATGGCTTATATGGGCGCGTGCCTCGGCGTCGTCATTCCGATTCTGCTAGGCCTTATTGTGGACCTCTATATAGTCTTGCCCGTTCGGTTGACAGTTCACCCGACGATGGTTCCGACCATCCGGTTGGTTGATATGTGGTCACTTGGACTGGTGTACTGCAAGATCATTATACGACTCCGCCGCAGGCTACAGCTGCCCCGCCGACAGTCTGACGCGTTGCAAGTGGTACGTACCCGCATTTTTTCACGTATTCGATGTGTATGAGCTAATCTGCCGTGCAACTCCAGCTGCTGATTAACGGATGGACTCATCCTGATCCCGGTCACACGACCAAGGAGATCATCTTGCCTCTGTTGGCGGCCCTCCTCACCATGCTACTTTTACCAGCGGGAATAGTGTACCTCGCACAGGAGTTCATCCACATTCCATTGAGCAAAAAGTTTTTATGTAAGTGTCTTCCTTTTCGTCGTTCCCACGGAATATAACTGATGTTCGTCGTATCTTCAGTCGTACACGTTTATCCAGGCATATTTGCGCTGATCGGCTTGTCTCGCCTCATCATTTCGGGCATGTCCGTTTTGTCCAGCTGGTCGCAGTCGATTCGTGACAAGGAGTTTTTGGTCGAGATGCGGTTGGAGAATTTGGAGTTGAATGATGCAGAGCGGAAGAAGGCGGAGCTCAAGGTGGTGTACAAAGGAACGGCTGTGGATCGTCGTGTGGACAGAGCTGTGATGGCGGGGGGTGACGGGGGCGGGCACTTGTAACACTAATTCAAACACTTTTTTACAACTCACATGACACGACGCCAATACGCAGACCTGGTTATCGCAATGCATTATTTCTTTGTGGATACGTTGTGGATACGTATAATACCTTTTTTGTGTGCCTAAAACCGGTGTACAGTGCCTTTGCATTGCAGAGAAAGAAAGGGGTTTTCGCCGATCTGTCGGGATCGATCGTCTATGAAACCAAACCCAAATCAGACGTTTCATGCGGGAGCAAAAGTAGGGTAAGCTAAAGGAAAAACAAATCAAGTACCCGAGTGGAACTGGCGATATGAGCTATTGGCACATGGCACGGGTAAGTTGGCGCAGCTTCCCCATGGGCCTGTAGTCGAATATGACATCATCATGATGGACTCCGATCAGCCGGTGAAGGGAAGTTATTCGGCGCATCCGGGTGATATTCTTCTTTCCTACTATACTAGTAGCACCAGTGACTCGCGACCAGTCATGCATTTGCGAAACGCACACAAGAAGCGGCCCTCATTTTCTCGGGTAGCCATTGTTTTAGCTCGTTCCGATTCACTTGTCACAGTCCCTCGAGCTCTGTTGCTCCACCGCATGGCCCCCTATCCCAGGCCCAGGGTGCAATCGCTTGTCTGTCGTCGCTAGTGACCAGGAATACCAATTATTATATATAATTGGTATTGTAGTAATACAGGTATAAACGCAAGAACACATACTACGCAAGCGACATTAGAGACCGCAACATGTCAAGGTCGTGTTGCTGCTGAATGTATTCCAACCCTTCTACCCCTTCCGGCCATTCGATAGACCTTGAAATCGAAATCGGGTACCTGGCTTCGCCTTGCTTGCCCGCCCAGTCGAAGTCGATCAATTGTGCCGTAGACATCCTTCTTGGCGTGACCAAAACATTCGGCGGCCGAAGATCTCCAAATACATAGCCAGCCTTATGAAGGTGTTCCAACACTTGCTGAAGATCTGCTTTGAATCCCTTGGGAACATTGTCAATGTAGATCGCTTTATCGTACGTAATTCCCTCTGCATATTCCATCACAACCATCTGTAGGCTACCATATGATGGCATGTCTTCAGTCACGTTGATTGGTCCATGATAAAGAAGTTCTGGAGCGAACCCAGCCGACGCCAGGCAGCGATGCGCATCCCCACCATACGAAGTGACAAACATGACGACGATATCTCGCGGCTTATGCCCAACAGTCTTAGCAAGATACGTATCGCACGAAATGCTGCGTTCGAGTGGTCTTTGATACGAGAACTTGACTAGGTCGTTGTTATACCTGAAGCTATTGGGGGATGGGAAAAACCTGGGGTGTGGAACGGGATCCAACTTGCACGGTGGTATATCTTCAATGGATTTGTACCACCGATCCAGGCGTTCGACCGATTCTCTAAGTGCATAGAGGATGCGTGCAATTCGAAGGATCTCCTCGTCGAGACTAGAGTGGACAGGGACCCAGACAAAGTCCGTGAGCCGCTGGACGACACACTCTGTAGTGACGATGCCACCCATAATTGTAAGCCACGGTCCGGCGTGGCCAATGAGAAAAGAAGGGAAACAGCATCTAAAACGAAGTTCATTGTTCTACGCAAACAAGACATCAGCAAAAAACCAGAAACGACATCGATTAAATACCTCTTTTTGTCTGTATGCACGCAGAAATGAGAAGGCAGCTTGGACCGAAGGGTCTGACCCTCCCTCGCCAAATTCGTTTTCCTCGCCAAAAATTAGGTGCGGTGATAGCTCTCCGCATCTACTGACCATCTGGAAATCTGCCGTAGTGTTATCGGAATTCCGGATGGTTCTGAGGGGTTGGCAAATGGCTTTCTGCAGAAACGATTGGAGATGATGTCGGCGAGCGCTCTCGTTGGAATGGATCACAGCGAATTCCATGGTGAGATTTCGCGAATGAAGTCGTGAGGTAGTCGTGATCAAATGCCTTGCTGGAGAAGTATGCAAACGCTGGGTTGAATAGCTGGATGGGAGCTGCCACCGTGTTAACCGAATTGCCTGCAGGAGAGCGACAGTCATAAATCCTATCCCTTGTGGATTGGATTTCCATGTATTCCTTCGACTTTGCTTCGTGCAAAGGGTTGAGCTTCGACGGAGTGGAAATGGTACGTTTGAAGGCTGATTGACGATATCAATGCCTGTCTTGCGAACGGGCAAATGGAAACATCGCACCATTAATCATGTCGGTTAAAATGTCGTCCCTTTCTATTGCTTCCAGCTGAGCAGCACAACCATCTGACAAGACGATCAAACATGGCAACCTGGGGAAAGTGTTACGAACTGACTCGCAACTACTCAACGAAGATTCAAACCACTCGACAAGAGGGCGAGAATGAATGAGAATTCCTAAACTGGATTACATAATACAACGGATGAGTATCTATACTATCGAGAGCATGTAAGTAACGAGGCCGCACGGACGGTGATATAGTGATATACAGAAGTAGTACGCGTGATTAGATATAAGGGAAGTGTGACAACGGAAGAGAAAAGAAAGAAACGTTACAAAAAGGTAGGCTCATACCGAGAGAGTGTCCGACTCTGGAATTTCGAGAGAGAAGATGGTACGTATCTTCTCTCCATAGATCCAGCATTGCAGCGTGAGGGTGTCCATGACACTCTTTGACATGGTATTAATAATTCGTCTATGTTCTTTTCATTTACAGGTACGTACGGTTACTACAGTATCGTTCACCGGAATGCAGCAAAAAAAGAAAACCGCGGAGAGCAGCAATGCAATCGAAACAATACAATGGTAGTCGTCCTCACTAGCTCACCACTCTTCCGAGGAGCACTGACAGACTTCAAGCTTCAAGTCATAAGAGTTTCGAGGCATCACAAGGGCAAGGAGATCCAGATCATCGATTCAGGCAACTTTTAATAACAAGTCGTCGTCGGACTCTGACTACGAACCAGTGGAACTCGGGAAGAATCTCCAACAGCGACAAAGAGCTTTCGGACCCCAGTGCTAATGCTAATCATCGTCTTTGCAGGACGACACCCCTAGAAAGAAGGCAACGAATTTAAGAGACACGCCAACGTTTGTGTTCTTTTATCCGCGAACATGTCACGATTTGTCCGAGCACAGATGCATTGTACTTGATCCCTACATCATTCCTACTATTCATGCCGCACTCGCCCAACCCTCAGTTACCCTTCACATAGAATATGCCAAACATTATATCCACCGCGTTGTCGAAATAACGACTCCCATCCTGCTCCGCACCCAGCAACAGCGGAACGCATACGTTGTCCCCCAATGAAATAATCACATCTTTCCTGATTGGAAGAAGCATGTCGTGTCCCGATGGGATAAACATCTCGAATCCTTACGCACGAACAACTTGTCCGACAATCCCAACAGCTTGGACCACGCTTTCAGCTTGCGATCTACAAACTTCAGCGGTGGCAGCGCGAAGCAGAATCAAAATGCGGATTCCTCGGTTAAGCCTTGTGCCACACGCGTTCAGAATCCCCGGAGCATTAATTTGGAGCTTGGAACTTTGGCTTCCTTATACTAATTCTCGTGACTACGAGACACCCTGGGTTTCCGGGCGCCATCATCTCCTTTCTTTGGCTTGAACTTTTTCATTACACGATAAAGTATTCGTGGTGGTATTCACAAGTACCAGTTCCCAGAACCCGGAGTCCCATTCAATGGTATTGATGAGAACCAGCAACAGTTTAAGTATGTGATCGTGGTGATTTGATACTAGCAATCGCATTCGATTCTGCTACCTCGACCCAACGCACTCCATCATCGGCGAGCCATACTCGGCCGAATATTATTAGGACGATGTGGACGGCGTGCAGACGAACAAAATCACATCCAATTTTACAAGAATGTATTGGATCATCGGGTCTGATCACTTTGGATTGGCACACCCGAGTGACCCGACGTAGCGTTTCAAGCGATCCAAGTCAGCGGATTCTGTAGGACCTATTGCACTGCATGTAGCTAGTCTCGTTGTCTCGTATGTCTCTCTTCGCACACACGGTCCCATATGCAAGCACACAAACTACCGGGGGTCTCGAGCCTGGTGCCGTAGGTCTACTTACTGTACGACTCGGCCGAGACTCTGCAGGGTACTAGTGTGGGATTCATCAGACGGAGAACCACATACTTTTTTTTCTGTATTTTTTTTTACGTTGCCGCCGCCGCATCAACGAGATGTTCGAGAGTATGGTGGCAACTGTTCGTTGTCATAGACATGTAATACATGATCTAACTTTAAAATAAAGTAATGAAGGTTATAAAAAAGCCTTTCTGACATGGGACAATCTTCCGGCGTCCCGCCCGTTCACGAATCGCAATAAATAGTAGACGCACAATATGCATTACGCAAAGTATCACACGTCCAAGGACTCACACCATGCATAAATATAATGCTGAGGGAAGAGGGAGAGGGGGAGAAAAGAAAGGGAGAAAAAAAGGGAAACTCTACTAGGAACCCGTTGCCAAACCTTGCTCGTAAGGTTGCAACAGACGCAATGTTCCCATTTTCGGAAAATGTGCCCACGGGAGCATGTGTTTCTTCTTCAGGGTCGACCAAACAGACCCGGCGGCTTCCCAAGCTCAGTTTGAGGTACTGCCTCCTTGGCAGACTCTCCTCATTGATCATACTATTACCAAAGGTCGGCAATCAAAGACAACCTCTGAGAGCGCGTGGGACGACATATCAGTCAGCTGGGCCTCTGAGGCCTTTTTGGAGAGACGGGCGTCGGATGGTGGACCCACTCAGACAGTTGTCACCGTCTGGCACTGCGTGGCAGTCCAATAGATTTGTTGACTGAAACAGGAAGGTGTAAATAGAATGCCAGCGAAGACCCTCGTCAAAACGCGTACCGTCGCACCACATAATCTGCGCAAACATTACTGGCACTGCCCTCCATATTAATCACGGTTGACACGTAGCAAGCGCCAGCCGGATCGCAATTGTTCGTCATCGCCGCAACGTCTGTCAATGAAGTCATGCTGCCATTTAGTATTCATTTATTTATGCGGAGTAACTTGAACTTATATCCGAAGCATACCATCGCCTCCAAAGCCCGAAACGAAGGCTATGATCCGAGTGCCTCATTGCAAAGTAAAACATCCTCGTGGAACGGCAAACCATGGGTTTTAGCGGTTCAGAGGATAAAAAGGAAGTTGTTCAAACGCACTGAATGGGGAATTTTTGTCTTTCATTTGATAACCTTTTTCGTGAGTTACTTCTCAGGCCTGATGCTACGCATCGACGATAAGCTGCAACCACTTTTGATCCGTAAAAGCCAAGTCTGGTGACGGTATCACTTGGCAACCCTACCTGCAACAAGATCTCATCAGATGAGAGAGATGCCGAACTAAAAAAAAATGGTCTACAGTACCTGTGCCATTGCTAACGAGAAAGTAAAAGTAGTAAGAAATCATGCGTACAAACCAATCTGCTGGTCTTTCTCGCGTGGTCTAGAACCTCAAAGCCTTCCAAGTACGTGGTGAGACTTTCCCGTAAAAGTTGCACGTTATTGTTCAGATTTCCACGAGTGCCTGGTGGCGCACACCCTATCTCAAGTGGGGAAGACAAGCCCTGTGGCACGCATGTTCTTTTTTCATTGTGTATCGCCGAGCCCCTGTTTCGCGGAAACTAGTTTAACAAGTGAGAGGGTCACCGGTCAGGTGTGGTCACCGGTCTTGATGCTTCTGAGACCGCTCGAAGCTATGGACGACGAAACACGAGGCTATGGCACCGATGGACACGATGTTGAAAATAATTCCCACAGATGTGGGATAAGCTGTAATCTCAATCCCGATAGAGGGAACCGGGAACCAAGCCAACGGAGTGTGTTCAGTGATGCGACCGAGCATAATCCGTCCGAAAAGGTGATGCTTTGGTTTCCCATGGCCCAGCAAATCATTGCATCAGGGGCCAGCCTAATCTGCGGGAAGCGTTGCCTGAGCATGAAGATAATTTTTTTCCTGACAGCGGGTTCTGGTAAGGCTTCAGAAAGAGAGAGAAACAATGTACATCACTGTATGTAATCAACGTATCAGAAGTTACCCCATCTCGGAAAAAGGTGCATAGGTAGGTAACTTGGCAGCCCGGTGCCGAGACGCGCGTCCTTCTGTCAGTTATCGTAATAATTAGCTCAACGAGTTTCGAAAATTGAACACAGGCGATGACTTCATCGAATGGCTCACCCGACTTGTTTCAGAGTAGACACGCGAATGAATTGAGTCGAAGACGATCATTAGCGGACCGGAGTAAACAAAAAGTCAGCGACCAGATATGCACAGCCACAATGCAGTGTCACGAGGGTCTTCCCTGAGTCCAGTGAGAGAGTTTCGACGACGAGCGCGTTCAAGTTACGTTCATTCGATCTCGATCAAACATCTAACTAATGAATTATGTAGAACTCTTACTCACCGTCAAGCCCGAGACAGCACCAGTTACGTTGAGGTTCGGTCCACTCCGAGCCTGCTTCGCTCCTCCAACACCAGCGAGACACCACCAAATTACAGACAGCGTCATCGACGGCGGGTGCCTGATAATCCCCGGTGTGCCTCAGTAATCAGGCATACAGGACCCAGGACGCCATGACGGTCAGTCGGACCCCACTCGCCCCCTCCTCCACTCGGACTAACAAGGTAGCCGCCAGGACCTCACCTATTGCTACCTGCACATGACCGAGCACGACCTCAAGGTCCTCGACACGATCGACAGCCTTGAATACATATCTGGCGAAATGTCCGACGATGGTGCATAACTCACTCGTTCATCCTGCTTCTTTCTCCCTGCTGATCAATCTTTTTTTTTTCTTCATATATGATAGATCTCGACATCCCCGCACATATGGTACCGCCTAACCCAGACGACTCTGACAGTATGTCTCTCCCTCTCATTTTTTCCACCGTTTTACGTGCTGGGCGCTAGGTACGCTTTCCCAAGAGTTGACAGACAGCCACCAGTCTTGCCTTCACAGGTCCACCCTTCCTATCCGTACGGCAATCCTACAAACATAAAACATCCGGCTGCCAGGCTGCGACCGCCATACGATCCCACATCCCGAGCCTTGTTCGAAGACATGGGCTACGGGGGTGGCGCCGTGAATGGTGCCTTGCGCTGGAAGGACCTCGCTCTCGAACAACTCCTTCCTGTCGACGAAGAGAAGGAAGAGATGAGGCGCGCAGCGGAAGCTAGAAAGATGGCCAACGTGGCAACTGCTCAGGTTCACCACCCTCCGCCACAACCACCGCCACCGCCACCAGATGCAGTCGATCAGACAACAGAGGAAGAAGAGGAAGAAGAGGAAGAGAATAGCACTGACCAAGATGAGAACGATGTCGATGGCAGCGAGGACGAGGGAATTAACAATACTGGCGACGATGATGACATGTAGGATCAGGCTTGACTTTATCTATCACTGCCTACCACCGCAACTAGAGCGTCTCCCACATCTCCAAAATTCAGGTCTTTAGTGTCCACTCCCTGCTCGATCACCCAGTCGTACGCTTCCAGAAGACGCGTGTCTGTCAGAGGAACAAAATGATCCGCTAGGAGTCGGATTATAGTGCTGACACGTGCAATGGCATTTCGCGTAGCCACGTCGATATCCTTGTGGAAAGGAACTGGGTGAACGACCATCGCAATGAGGATCCTAGCTCACATCGTTTTTGTTGGAGTAAACGGCCTCTGCGTCGAAGCCTTCTTCCCCTTGATCACTATCCTGTACGTGCTTGCTGACCCATATGTAACCATTCAACCCAAGAATCAAGTCAACCCCACAGGGCAATGAAATGAAATGCGACTTCAGACGGCGAATTAGGGCGGGTGGAACGACGACCAGCTGCCCGTTCCGCAGCTGGGAGTAGGGTCGTGAGTAAACAAAGAAGCAGACCGTTCAAGTCATCGGCGGAACCGAGTGAAGTTCCCTACCTTGCCATATTTGAGCGAACGCGTATGAAGCGACATTGCGCCGTCTGAGAAGAACGCCTGGACCTCTGCGACGAGGAGATCCCCCTCCTCAAAAAAGGTCCGCATCTGGAGCTCGTCGCTTTCCAATTTCCTCCGCTGAAGGCCCAGTAAGAAAACGTAATGGGGCACGCAGAAAAGGCGAGGCGTAGTAAAGAAGAAGACGACATGCCTGAACCCCACCAGGTAGATTTACGGACGAGAGCATCAGTACGGCTTCCTGCCTTCCATTAGCATCCACCTTCCATCTCCGCGGCTGGACCTATCCATTTACAGATTTGCACCCCCCAAAACAAAAAGAAATGATCAGAAAAAGAACGATGATCGGTTAACTGAACTCTCAAGATCCGGCCAGAGAGTATGTATGTGACACGGACCTCCGTAATACGTCCTACAACGAGATCGCCGATTTCTGCATTGTACCTTGAGTGGTGTGGTTTCAAACACCGTTGTGCGTGACCTGTGTTAAGAATGGAGAATGTGCTCACCGTGTGCGAACCGCGCGGACACTAACCAGTTTATTGACTCGTTCCACAGTACCGGCGACTGAGGCGATGACCTGTTCCTTGTCTACGTACGTACCGTGACCCCTGAATTGGCAACGACCCAACCAAACCCGCACCAACCAACACATTAAATCGCCAGCAGGCCCCCCATCGCGCCTCAGCACGGTGTTTTATTACAACAACAACGATGTGGTGGGCTCACCGCATCGAGTCATGCGCAGACGTGACCGTATCGCCCGGATACGTCAACTTGTCCGCAGCCGCAGCGGGGTGATTATCATCGACGTCCATGAGATCAGCCACGTCCGGATGGTGGCGCGCAGCACCGGTACCGGCAGCGGTATCACGATGACCATACTCGCGATTTGAGGAGATTTGCGAAAAGGGCACAAAAGAAAGCATCGGGCACTTTACGAATGCTTTGTCACTAAGAAAGAGTTAGTGGTCTACACGGTTGAAATCATTTACATAAGCGATGGCCAGAAACAACTTCAGCTGGCTCGGAACGTGTCTCACGGAATCCCTGGCTCGTATTTCCCACTGACACGTTCGCGTTCATCACTGGCATAAAAATGATCGCCGCTTCGAACCTGTCGCCATCAAGGCAGGGTCTTTATCAAACAGGACAGATAAGGACAAAACTGAGTGCCAAATAGCACCATCTATTGACTTGAGATCTAGTAGACTATGGAAAACAGTATTACTATGTTCGATGGACAGGAAGGAAGGAGAGGAATAGGGGGACAGGCTACATTGAATGGACAGCAGAATAGATAGATAAATACCGTAAAAGCCCCAGGCCTTGCTGCAGCAATAAAGAAGGTCAGGGTCGACGTGGTGAAGATAAAAGAGAGGGCTCTCACAGGTTAAGTTTAATTACATAAGGATACGAACGCATTATACGTTTACTTGTAAGCAAGAAAGTAGGCAGACAAGGCGGGCAAATCATTTGATCCAGCATCGGAATAGCCCTGCCTTCTGGACCCGTTGAACTTGAGGACGACGACCGTTCCACACCAGTGCTTGGCCGCGGCCCCGGAGGTAATATGGTAGATGGCGCGGTTGACGGGAGCACCACGATTCAACGCAGATGGGGAGTACCAGAGGTGGAGCGGAAACCTGAGTGGTTCTCCATTCAGTCCCTGGGTGAGGACGATGCTCTCCATATGGCCGTCGGGGAAGTGGACGTTGACGAGCGGCTGAGGGCAGATTCCTTGCGAAGGGACCTGTGACGGGCGGCATTTAACGGTGATGATCCTTGGGCGCTCTGCGCAGCATTTATAACGGCATTAGTGCTAGATGCGACGACGCGTCAGGGTAGCAACAGACCTTCCTCAGGGCAGAAGAGAATGGCTGAGGCCATGATTAACTGCTGCTCCGCAGGTGGCGGGGTAGCAATGATGTTGTAATTTTGCGCGAGGGCCGAGGGGACACACTCTCTACGATGGCGTGGCCAGTCCTGAAGAAGTGGCGCACATCGCGTGAGTTTAAGATGGTCGTGTGACAGGGGAAAGAAGCTCACGCTGCTGAGGTGTTCTGGGGTGCAGTACCAGGTGTTCTGGCAGCGACTGCACCACATAGATGTCGGTTTGCAACAAACCGTACAAGGGTGGTTGATCATAGAGACAGAGTTCATACTTTGTTGTTGTGGTTGAGAAGAGACGATGTCTTTGAGGAGGACAGGAGGAATGCTGGAACGGAAGGCCAGACCAAGCGGCTTAAATATTTCTCGACAAAGAGCAAAGCCCGCTCGACCCTTGAACTTGAATAGGAACCCAGTTACGAAGCGTCTAGGGTGAGAAAAATAGGGCATTACCCTTCGGAATTGAAACCGAGATCTCGAGATGCAGAGGCAGTGTTAGTACCCAGGCACATTGGATAACTGGCGATTGATTTCTGACAGCCTGAGGTTGTAACAAGCAGTGACGGGGAAGTGAAAAGTGGACGTACGTGAACGAGTGTCCGACGGAAACCACGCGTGAAGGATGACCTGAAGGGCCACGATGGAGTGTTGGAGTGGATGATCTGGTCGAAACATTTAGTAGCAGCTAGTCTACATTACGAATGACATGCATTGTCACTCGTTTCAAGGCGGACCGTGAGATGAAAATTTAAAAGCACCGTCAGAGCTTATGAACTTGGTTGGAGGGTTGAATTCAAATGAGCGCTACGTGTTCCGATGCGCTCGCTCAACTCTGTTGGGCAGGCACAGTACTGTGTTACCCCGGGAAGCCAGCACCGGGGATGGGAGAGTTCCCAACCGGCATCAAGTCCTTGACGATGTTACGTTACGAGCCAATGGGCACTACGGAGCGATTTGGCTGCGTCACGACGAAAGTCACTCCGAGAAATTTCCAATCAGAGAATACCTCCGGCTATGGTTTCGGCCCGCTCCGACAGTAAGCGTCACACCTGTCACGCTACTCTGTTGATCACCACCACACCATGTCTGACGATGAGATGAACATTGATGAGGGTATGTTTACTACCTCCTCCTCGTCCCGTGCATCTCTGGATACACCTCTCTAGTTGCCAATGGAGGCACCGTAAGACGCAGAGGGAGAGGTTTCCACGCGACACCAGGCAAGTCGTTGTCTCGCCAAGCTCGCCAGGTCGACCACATGCTTTTTTTTTTCAGGCGGAATCGACGGTCCCGCGACTACAGAGGCTACATATGACCGAGTCGAATCCTCCCATGTCAAGGACCTGGACACCCGTGCTACGCGCTGTAGGTCTCGCCATATCTCTGTTGGGCACTCTCCTGCCACGCCAGCTGATCTCGATATGCAGCTGTAGAGGGGTGGATCGTCCTGGTCACCAACGTTCATGAAGAGGCAACCGAGGAGGACGTCACGGACAAGTTTGCTGAATTTGGTGAAATTAAAAACCTGCATCTTAACCTGGATCGCCGGACTGGATATGTGAAGGTGCGTCACGAAGACGTGGTACCGTTCATTGATGTAGATGGATTCAGGGTTACGCACTCGTTGAATACGAGACAATGGCAGAGGCACAGGCAGCCATCGAAGGCGCGTCGGGAACGCCATTGCTGGAACAGGCCATACAGTGCGACTACGCGTTCGTGCGGCCACCACCCTCTGGGCCAAAGAAGGGCAGAGGAAGAGAAATGCGCGAACGAAGTGCGAGTCCGTCCCGAAGATAAGAAGAGTACTATAGCCCGTATATCTTCTCGTAGCGTGCGTCTTCGCCGCTTCATATCAAAACACGCCGTGTTTCACGAAAGGACGGCCATTCTTGACTAGTAGCAGTATTCAGTATAGACATTCATTCCCGACCACAACGCTGTTGCCAGGCATGAATGTATCGGAGGGGGGGGGTGTTCATTGTCTCGACAGGGGGGGTGTTCAATGTAACTTTCTCACGGTCACCTGTGGTCTGTGGTTTGCGTGCGTGTTGTTTCGTTCCAAAGCCGCGACGCGCCAGAGAATGCCGCACGCCATCGAAGTCACCTCAGAGAGCGAATTAGAGCAAATTCATGCAGGCTCAACCAAGAAAACCTACGCCTCGAAGAAACGACGAGCCACGACCGCCTCCGAGTCCGACGTGCAGGAGGTCGAGAAGGAGGTGATAGAGGGACCAGAGGATACCGCCGCGGAGGGCGACGAAGACGACGACGACGAGCCCGAAGAGGAGTACGAGATCGAGAAAATTCTCGACGCCAAGAAAGGCCACTTTCACGCAGTGAGTCGCGCGTCGTTTGCTCTTTGGCCGTGATCACAGACCGAAACGCATCTGCGCGACGTAGGGCCGGACTGGGTATTTCGTACAGTGGAAGGGCTATGGACCCGAGCACAACAGCTGGGTGGACGAGAACGACGCAGGGCAAGTCCTCCAGTTCGTCCGTAGATACCAGTCGACTGATCCCCTTTCAGCAACGCA
Source organism: Rossbeevera pachydermis (assembly GCA_038090155.1). Lineage (NCBI taxonomy): Eukaryota > Fungi > Basidiomycota > Agaricomycetes > Boletales > Boletaceae > Leccinum > Leccinum pachyderme. The sequence goes on from JBBPME010000196.1 coordinate 31,011, forward strand.
AAGTCACTCATCGAATCCTATTGGGCGTCCAAAAAGAAGTCTGGCCCCCGCAAGTCAGAGCCAGTCAAACCGATGCCTAAACCTGTCGACAAAATCGGGAGGAAGTCCCTTGCTGACCTGGAATCGTCTGCAGAACCAGAATTTATTGCAAAGAAGCGCGGCAGGCCGAAGAAACAGGATATACCATCGGACAGAGCGGATACTCGCGACCCAGACGAGGACGAGGAGAGGGCAAAGAAAAAGCCTCGAAAGAGCAACGGTCTTGACCGCAAAAACAAGCAGCGGGTTCAATCTGACGACGAGGAGTTGATCTCGATCGGAAACATGAAGAAACACATGAAGGTCCCATCATGGGAGGACCTGGTTGACACCGTTGACACAGTCGAGCGCATAGAAGACGAGCTCTACGTGTTTTTCACCCTGTACGTTGTCAGCTCATCACACCTTCCATCTATGCTCACACCTGTCATAGGAAGGACAAGAAACGCGTGCGGGAGAACTCGCGTCTCTGTGCTGAGAAGTTTCCCCAAAAGGTGTGTGCCGATTTGCGTGTGTATTGGAATATTCTCATTACGGTATTGATCAAGCTCATCATGTTCTACGAGTCTAATTTACGTTGGAAAATCGAGGAGTCGGAGGCACCGGCGGCTGAACAGTGAACACGATTCATTTCTCCATGCCCACCCACACTGAATATTGCATTTTCTGTCCCTGGTCGCTACTCTAACAATTCATTTGTATCTTTTTGAAATATGCTATTACTGGATCGACGATTGGTCCCACTGTGCGACAGGTTCCATTCATTTCCAAGGTTGTCAATCCATACGTGAGTCGGAAAGTGGCCAGGGGCTTCGTTTCCAGGACGTAGACGAGAGCGGGAGTATAAAAAAAAAAGATTGGCGCCAGGCTGTCGGATTGATAACCTATTCATGAGTGAAGTGAAGTTGGTGCGTAACTCACTGGGCGTGTTGCCCGCTTTGTCAATGATTCTGAGTCAGTCTAGAACTACTAGACAACGTACGTAGCTAACGTGCGCCACACGGAGGCAATCTGGTGCCTTAGTTGTTGGTCCACACACTCCTAAGTATTGTACCGTATGCCATCATCCATGGTGCATCCTCGTTCCACCCCCATCCCAGTCAGGGCCCCAGACTTTTGGGCCATGAGCCATGACTATATCGCCTGCCAGGTACCATCTGCATGAAACATTAAAGTTTATCGTGTCGTAGTGTACATAAACAAAAAAAAAAAAAAGATGATCGGTCGAACGTACAAAAGGGTCCTCCAAGGTCACGACCTAGTCTGGTGAGTTTGGAGGGAGCGTGTCGCTTAGTACAGAAAGTTCTGAGGCGGCGGTCAGGGGCGCTCTGTTCGGCTCCAATTTGCTGCCTATGAACCAAGTTGTGAAGCGAACATTGCCGCCGTCGCATCAATGAATCGAGAACACTTGACACATACTGCACACACACACGCTCAGTCTAATATTCAGAAAGAAAGAAAAAAAGGTTGCGGGTCCGAACCTGAAACGACCCGCAGAGTTGTACACGTGTGCGAAAAGTAGGTTAGTGGCGCGGGGCAGAGACACACGTCAAACGGAGATGGGTCCAGACTCAGGTTTTCGACTCGGATGTCACTCAACGTCTGATCGGAGCTCACAATCTGGGTCACCGGATGGGGGGGGAATATATTACGAGCCTTCAGTGTCTGTCCTCCGCCGCCCAGGGTCCAAGTTGGAAAAAAAAAGGGTGGCGATCCGGTAATAAGTTCACCGTCGATTGCATGGATGCCATGTGCTAATGCCACGAGACTCGCTAGGGTTTGAGTCAGGGTGTTTCGATTCATGTAGTTCAAGGGCTATGCCGCTGGCCCCTAGGACAAACTAAGCTCATGCCATTCGCTGTTCAGGTATCAGGAGGGTCCCTGCTGCGTCGATTGCATGGATGCCATGTGCTAATGCCACGAGACTCGCTAGGATTTGAGTCAGGGTGTTTCGATTCATGTAGTTCAAGGGCTATGCCGCTGGCCCCTAGGACAAACTAAGCTCATGCCATTCGCTGTTCAGGTATCAGGAGGCCCAGCAGGGACCCTTTCGTAGCTGCCGTTGGTCAACCCACCTGGCGGATTGAATACGATATAGGCGATAAAAACCATACTGCATAATCCATATCCAAATCAAATATCGCTGAAAACATAGCAAACCGAACCCATAGTTTGGCGTCGCCTTCAAAGCTCCGTATGGTAGATCTCTGTACCGCCTTCCACATCTTGAGCGAGGCGCGACACTGCTTCCTCCGGATCAACCTTTGATCCTCTTTCCGAACGGTCTGCTTTCCCCACCGGTTCGACGTTCCTGAGCGCCTCCAACACTTCCTGCTGACTCCGCCCGATGACAACAGGGGGAATAAAGTATCGGTCTTCTGCTTCTCTGACATCGTCGCGGGGAACAGGTAGGATAGAAACTTCTGGTTCCGGCTCCCCATCCGGCTTGACAACAGACCCTTTATCTTCTTCCTTTTGTGGGACGCCATTGCCCTTGCTATTGAATGCGCGCTCGCCGTCTCTCTTGATCCGACGTAGGCGTGTTTCGAACCCAATCACCACGTCCCGAATTTCGGACTCGAGGTCTTCCAGTATGGGGCTCATCGGGTCCGTTGCCGCGATACTAGGGTGCGTGCCGTTTTGAATTGAGGCCATCTCCTGACCGTACTGTTCGCTTACTGCGGAAAGGCACCGTGTCAGCCCCATTACATTGTTTCAAACTTTGAAATTGAATGAACTTACCCCCAACCAGAGTGTGGTACCGCTGCCAGTCATTGAACGTCACATCGTCAAGCCAGGCATAGTCGAGTCCCAAATCCAGCTGTCCTTTTTCCGCGATTTCGCGCACCTCTGCAGTGGCTGTGGCAACCTGAATCATTTTCAGTATCAGGGCAGAGATAAAACAATCCCTATGTTTCACGTGGCTGTACGAACCTCTTGGAGTTCCTTCTCTAGGATGATCCCATACCAGGCATTTACCACCTCCTTGGTGGTCAACAAACGTTCGTTGAACTTGTCGTTCACCCGATCGACCACGCGATCCCAGAGCGCTAGCTTCTCATCAGGTTTCCTAGCTTCCCCCTTGAGATTCTTGAGATAAATCTCCGCGCCCTTGATATATTTCTCCGCTTCGCTGACGAGCTCCTCGATCGAACTCCGGATCTCGACAGACGATGCCAACTCGGCAGCGGCAGCTGAGCGCAGATCAGCCAGGCGGCTCTGAAGCTGGGTAGTACTGCGCTCCATCTGTGTTTGAAGCTCTATCTCCCATTTGGCTTGGCGAGCCTCGATATCAGCACGTTTCCGGGCGGTTTCGTCTGCCTTGAGACGTAGGCGTTCAGCCCTCTCCTCCTCTGTCTCTGCGGGGGGACTCAGAGGCACGGGATCATAGTTATAGGAGCTCCCAGGATTTGCTAGTAGCTCGTCAAGTCCCAATTCTGCATAGAACGCGTCAAAGTCAATTTCGTCATCGCCGTGTGAGCTGTTCGGAGGGATTGACGCAGAAGCAGCAGGGACAGGCCCGGGGATTTTGGGCGGTTTTGCCGATACCGGGGACTTGGTCGGCTCGTCGGCAATATCTACCGGAGGTTTTGACGAAAAGGTGGGTGTTGGCGCGACGGAGACCGAGGGCGGGATGTTGCAGGATTCAGAGACATCAAGTATATTGAGATGTTCAACTTTATCAACCGAATCTAAGGGGACGGGTTGATCGACCGGAGAAGGCTCGACATCCGAGATCGCATCAGCCGAGGGCATGGGTATATCTGAGCTGGCGGAACTCGGCTCCAGGGACTCGGAGTGTGGTGCAACTTCAGTCATTTCGCTAGCGGTAAACGAGTACGTGACGTCAGTCTGCATTGGAGTGTGAATGTCATCTGAGGCGAAGGTGGGGGAATGCGTGGGCGAGAGAGTGGCTTCGTACCCGATTGTCTCCATGATCGTGAACAGTGTATCAGGTGAGGGTGACTCGTCTTGGGGTGTGATGTTGTCAATAACCGGGTTCCCCCTGCTAAGCTCCTTGACTTTTTCCCATATCTTGGCGACCTGAGGGTCAACAAACTTCTGGCGTTGCTCTCGGAGGAAAAGCGCGAACTGTTGGAGCAGATGACCAGCTTTGTTCGCCAGCGGCATGGCATAAGGTTTAGCCGTGTAATATGCGTCTTTTGTCTTTGATGCCGCTAGGAGGACATAGGGTTCTGCTTGGCGCTGCCACCGCTGAAGTTTGTAGATCGCAATCTGAAGGCGTGGCTCGAACTGTTCGTACCGTTGGAGAAGTTGTCGGCGATAGGGTTGTAACCTAGACTGGGCAAGCTGGATTCGAGGCTCGATGTATTTATCCCATCGGGACACGACATGGCTATTCCAATGCGGAACGATGTGATTGTTCCACCGGGGGACAACATAGAGATTCCATTGCTGCTGAGTGCGGAGGAGGACGGGGGTCGTTATTTCGACAACGCGGTGGATGTAAGGTTTGGCGCGTGCAATATGAGGGGCAACGGAAGGGTGGGCGAGCGCGGCATGAATAGGAGGAATGATGTAGGGATCAAGTACGATGCGTCTGTACTCGGACAAACCGCGACATATTGGAGACTGGAGGTGAGCATCCTGGGGACACACGGAAAAGGTGTAAATGACGAAGGCGAGGAGGAGCAGTTTGGTAAGGAAGTCGAGGCAGGCTTGGAAATTGGATTTTTGGTGTTTATTCTGACGACCGTGAGCAACGATAGCGCGGATAAAGGAAGAAGAGCTCGAACTTTGGTACGTCTCTTAGATTTTTTGGACTTCTTTCCAGGGGTTTCGTCCTGCAAAGACGACGATTAGCACTCGTCTGGCACAAACAACGGAGAAAGCAGCGTGCAATGTATCATCGGCGCTGAATACGGCCGTATTTTACGTGAAAAAGCGAGTACTCACGAGAGTGTTTGTGTGGTCTCTGCCGTTAGACGGACCTGGTTGAGATGTTGGCGCTGTGGTAGAATGCGGCCTTGAAACGGCTGCTGAATTCTTGGAGGATGTTTGTGTTGAAGAACGAGCGGAAGGACTGCGCACCAAGGGCGGTGGTGCCACGACCGGTGTTCGGCGAGTGACGACCATTGTTTAGATGGACGAGCTGTCTATTATGTAATTCAAAGAGTCCGGTAGGAGACAAGCCAACAACTAGAAGCGAGCCATCGATCTTTGCTCGGCTTAAATAGTTGTTACAGAATGCCGTCGTTGCAAGCGGTTGACAAACGTTCAACCTGGAGTCGCTGAACAATGTTGCAAGCTATAGTATCAATTGGTGCCGTCGACCGCAACGACTCTTATGAGGTAAATCTTGAAGAAATATTAATGGAATGGACGCCGAACGGCAAACGACGCCTCATCGACCTGCGATTCAGGCCGTTATCCAGGCTAAACCTTTCTGAGCGTCTCGTCATCGTCACTGTGCCCGGTCTTCGTACGCATCTCTTCCTTTCCTTTCCATTCCTTGCTCATCATTCTTCAGACGCGGCTAAACAATCTGTTGTCCCCTACGTAAGATTCAGCTGCTGGATTCATGGTCTGGACTTCCGGGGTATTTTTCGGGTCAAGATTTCGGGCACAGATATGGTGGTTGACCTCAAAAAAGATATAAAGAAAAAGAATGAGATGTTCCTTCGCGATGTCGACACCAACGCCCTCCATCTCTACAAGGTTACCCTCCATACAGACAACGTCAGGGAGGCGCTGAAAGAGTTTGACCCGGACCGCGCCGAGCTCCTGCCTCCGATTAGAAGGTTATCTGATATTTCTGCAAGCTCGGGCTCTCATCTGTACATCGTCGTTGACGTTCAATGTGATCATGGCGTGTGCCTACTTTTGCCCAGGTTGCTATGGCTGATAACTTCTGTCAGATGGCTATACTGCTCGCGATCGACTGGAAAGACCGGAAACGAAAGGCATCTTAACCGATATGATCAGTAGTGCGACATTTCAATTCCTTCGTTCGAAAGGCATGCGTTAATGTCGTCAGTCAGCCTTCAAGCGTACCACTTTCACTCCATGGGATTTTAGTCCTTCCCAAGAAGCAAGGTCGAAAGCATACATGATAATCCAATCCACAGAGAATAGGATTTACGATTGTTGCAGTCCTGCAGGCTGCGGCCCTTTTGTCGACACGGTGACACCTCCTATCCAGCTATACAACCCAGCGTTCGCGTACTTCTCCAGCAAGGCATTTGGTCCCAACTACAGTGTACCTCATGACTTCATGCACGAAATACGGGATCTCACCCTGGAATTTGCCCTGATATATCCTGAAGAGACCACTCGCCGAAATCATCTTCGATTGTTTCTGGAGAAAGTCATTAACCGGCCCCTCGATCCCATCCAGAATAGCGATAACACAATGCCAGATTTCCAGGTGGTCAGTAGATGCGGAAAGCTATCAGCGCCCCTAATTGTTGGAGAGGAGAAGAACGAGGGGTCAGACCCTTCGGTCCAGGCCACCTTCTCTTTTCTACGTATATTCAGACAAAAAGATATGCTTAGTGATACTCATTCATCACATTGTTTCATTGCTGATATATTGTTTGTGTAGAACACAGAACTTCGTCTGAAATGCTGCTTCCCTGCCTTTCTCATTGGTCACGCCGGACCATGGCTTACGATTATGGGTGGCATCGTCACTACAAAGTGTATTGTCCAGCGACTCACAGACTTTCTCTGGGTTCCTATCCACTTTAGCATGACCATGAACAGTTCCTTCGAATGGCGCGCATCTTCTACGCACTCAGAGAATCGGTCGAACACCTAGAGCTGTGGTACAAAACCATTGAAGATGTTCCGCCGTGCACGCTGGATCCCGTTCCACACCCTAGGTTCTTCCCATCTCCCAATAGTTACATATATAACAACAATCTAGCCAAGTTCACCTATCAAATGCCACTCGAACGAAGGCTTTCGTGCTTCACGCATCTCGCCGAGACCCTTGAAGATGAGCCACGAGACATCGTCGTCGAGTTCGTCACTTCGTATAGTGCTGATGCGCATCGGTGTCTGGCGTCGGCTGGGTTTTCTCCAGAACTTCTTTATCATCACCAATCAACGTGACGGATGACATGCCATCATATGGTAACCTAAGCATGGTTGTGATGGAATATGTGGAGGGAATGTCATTCGAGGAAACGATGTACCGTGGCCGATTTCCCGAAGAGTTCTTAGCAGACCTGGAGCGAGTGATCTAACACCTTCATAGTGCTGGTTACGTCTTTGGGGATCTTCGCCCCCCGAATGTTATGGTCACACCGGGAAGGACGTCCACCGCACAACTGATCGACTTTGAGTTGGCAGGCAAGCAAGGCGAAGCCATTTGTCCAATTTTGCTTTCAAAGTCCATTAACTGCATCAGTAAAATTACATGAATCTTATTTGCCCTTATTCCAACTAACCGAACTTAAGACTAAGACTGCTTAGCCGTGAGTCACGAGTACGATAAGTCTAAATAAGGTGCGCACGAGTCGAATAAGTGCAAATAAGATTGATGTAATTTTCCTGATGTGGCCGGAGGGGGTAAAAGGGTTGGCACTCATCCAGCCGGATCATGACGTCGTAGATACACCCGATCATCTTGATATGTATCTCTTCCTTTCTCTGCTATTATTTCTTAATCATCATTCTTCCGACGCAGCCAAACCGTCTGTTGTCATACACGACGTAATATTTAATTGCTGGATTCGTGGTCTGGACGTCGAGCGCATTTTTCAGGTCAAGGCTTGGAGCATGGAGGCGGTGGATGACCTCAGAAAAGCTATAAAGAAGGAGAAGGAGAAACCAGTTTACTTTTCTAATGTCGACCCGCACGCACTCGTTCTCTACAAAGTTGCTCTCCTTATTGACAAGAACATCACGGAGACACTGAAAGACTTTGACCTGGACCGTGCCGAGCTCTTGCATCCATATAGAAGGCTATCTGATATCTTTGCTGACCCAGATCATTTACACCATCATTGACATTAAATGTGACCCAGGTGTGTGCCGACCTTTACCCCAATTGCCGTGGTTGATCACTTCTGTCAGATGCCCATGCTGCTCAGCTGAAAGAACGAAAAAGCGATAACATCTTAACCGAGATGATGGAATGTGCGATACTTCCATTTCGCTGTTCTCAAACAAGCTTTAATTTCGTCAATCAGCCTACAAGCGTACCGTCACTCCAGCGTGGGAGCTCATCCCTTCCTAAGAAGCAGAGTCGAAAGAATACATGACAATCCAATCCACAGAACGGAAGATCTATGATTGTTGCTCTCCTGCAGGTGCTGTGGTCAGCACGGCGGGACCTCTTATCCAGCTATTCAACCCAGCGTTCGCATATTTCTCTAGCAAGGCGTTTGATCCTGACTACACTGTACCTCAAGACTTCATCCGCGAAATACGGCATCTTACCACGGAGTTCGCTCTGATCCATTCTAACGAGAACGCTCGCCGACAACGCCTCCAGTGGTTTCTGCGGAAGGCCATTCAGCACCGTCTTGAACCCATCGAGAATTCCGATTTCCAGGCGGTCAGTACATGCGGAAAGCTATCTATCTATGTAATTGTTGGCGAAGAAAACAAGATGGGCGACGGGGGTTCAGATCCTTCGTTCCAAGCTGCCTTCCCGTTTCTGCGTACAACCAGACAAAAAGAGGTTCTTGATTATATTTATTCAACATCATGAATTTACTGCTAGACCTTTGTCACCAACAGTCCTGTCCAGAGAAGAGAAGAGAAGCGAACTCACGAGGCATCCCGATATTTTGGACTGTTAAGCATCGCTAGCGCGTCGTGGCAGAATAGACACCGACGGCCTCATCGAGCGGCCGTATCTTCACCGCGCATCTGTCGCCCCAAGCGCTGAACACCCCGAAGGCAGTGTCTACCAGACAAGAAATTACTCAGACTACGTTAGTGCCCCTTTCATTCCATGCACACT
>JBBPME010000197.1:0-39500 GCA_038090155.1 Rossbeevera pachydermis
CATTTAGTAGCCAGGTAAGAATACACTGAATACATGTTGGAATCGAGCATTGCAAGGAAGTGATCACTGGCAGGGGGATAACTAGGGTCCGTCTCAAACCTCGTTGCATAATTATGAAGGAACGGATGACAGGACTGAAATTGACCCTCCAAAGACGTTCGTAAGTATCGTGATCCAGGGCTCCGAGTCGACTTATTACAGTAAAAGTTGCGACCGGAATCGAATGAACGCTCAGCATTCATGGCACTTGGGCTTATTACATTTTTAGTTGGCGGCGATGGCCACCGCGACAGCCACTTCTTCTGCTTGCGAGTCCTTCTCTGTCAAACTTTCGGAGTTCGTTTGCTTAGCTTCTCGAGCCTCCCGTCGTTGGCGTCTCCATCTTCCATTTGCAGATTCCCATCCACAGACAGTCGTACGCCCCTACAGTACGAATGAAAAATAGATGATTAAGCGTTCGCTGCTTTTAAGAGGCGGGTCTTACCTCTCTATACTTGTAGTACACGAGGGCGACCACGACGGCCAACCAGTAAAGTACATATGCTATGACGCTGCCCACTGATGGTGGCACGATCGATAAGTGATTAAGAGGGAAAGGAGAAGACGAGTCTTACATGTCGCACTATTTTGCCAGCCAAGGACAGCGTAGAATACGGACCAGCCACCTGACTGGGTACTGCAGCAGTTGAGGTGCCAAACGTTGCCACGGACATCATATGACCCTGGACCGGTCCCGCCAGCGTCGTCAGAAGAGACGCCAATGAGTTTGACGTATGCGTTTTGCTGGAAGGACCACACAGCCTTCGAAAAGAGGCCAGCACCGACGAGCAAGATAAGGTTGGTCATGAAAATCAGGAATATTTTGAAGGCTGTGTGGTGTATTGAGGGTTAATTATCAGAACTGGAGCGGCAGCCGAGGAGATACTCGCTTGTTCGGCTACCAATTTGGTAGATTACGAACCCGCACGTAAGTCCACCGATGATGCCGACGATGGTGGCAATGGGTATCGATGTGGCGGGTTCCGCAAGGGAAACGCCACCTACGAAGACGACTGCCTCTAGACCTGTTTAAAAGGTCAGGGGGGATAGCACGGCGAGAAAAAATAGATTACCCTCGCGAAGGACGGTGATCAAGGGAAGCATGAAGAGGACCCATTTGCCTGTTTTAGTACCACGATCTTGGTCTGTAAAAAACAGGTGAGGGAAGACGTGAAACATTGAGGGCATGCCTACGTTGACCGTTGAATGCGCCCTGAAGCTTGATGCGCCACTTCGTGCGCGAGTTCTCCATTTTCAGCATGGTAACACCCATGGCGAAGATCATGATGGCAGCAATTAGCTCAAACACACCTGGAGGCACGTTGGCACTGGTGTTCTAAGGAATTGCAAAAATGTATGTATACCTTCCCATAATTGTTCCGAGTGTGACCAGAGGTTTTTCGCTTGAGTGAACCAGATGGCGATGAACGCCGCGCCGATAGCCACGGCGATAGCTAGGCCAACGAGAGCCCCGAGGATGATCTAGGGTGGTAGTTGCGGCAAGCTACGCACGCGTGCCATATGCGAGTACGTGCCTGCAACTTGAGTTTTCTGAGGAAGCGCGGGGTGATTTTGGGCTCGGGGTTACTAGTTGGAGGGGACGGAGCATGGAGGGGAAGGGGGGTGTCAACGTGAAGGAGTTGGTCTACGAGACTGAGGAGGACGGAAATGATGAGTGCAGCCTCGAGGGACTCGCGGAAGACGACGAAAAAGATGGTGACGGAGAAGAGATTTTTCATGGCTGTCCAGGACTTCTCTTTAGCACATACCTCGGTTATATCTGATAAAAATTTCCCAAGGAGGCAATCTAATCTGATATAGCCAAGCCCGCTCGTCGCAACCGGCACGGCGATCTCAGGAACGTTCCTGATCCGATCCGATCAAAGATCTCGTTTATCTGATAATTACACACACATTCAGATATCTCAGGTTCATATATTCCTCATCCCCCAATTCTCTACTCTCCTCTCATGCTCTCCTCTCTCTTATCTCTTCTCCCCTTTACCCCCTTCGCCCTCGCCGGGACCCAGGAATTATGGTGGAACGTCACCTACGTCCAAGATGCAAACCCAGATGGTCTCTTTCCCCGCCGTGTCGTAGGTATTAACAATACCTGGCCGTAGGCACCCCCTTCCCTTCACCGAACCGTTGTGCCCACACTTCTTTCCGCAGACCACCTCCGCTCTCCGTTAATACGTCCGACTCTCTCCTCATCCACCTAACCAACTCTCTCGATGCGCCGACGACCCTCCATCACCATGGCATGTATTTCAACTCCTCCAGCTGGTTCGACGGCGCCCTTTCCATCTCTCAGTGGTATGCATCACTCTTTATCCCTAATTTGTTAGCCCATATGTCACGTGATTCATAAGTGGCGTACCTCCCGGTCAAACCTTTGACTACCATGTGCCCATAAACTCCTCAGGACAACAAGGCACTTACTGGGCTCACGCCCACTCATACGTAGGCACCACTCATTGAACCTTTTCAAACCAGGTTAATCATTCAATCAGGGCCAATATGTCGACGGCTTCCGTGGCCCTCTCGTTTTGCATCCATCCAATGAAACATACCAGTATGACGAGGAATTCACTGTAATTCTCGGTGAATGGTATCATCAGGAACATGCCGAGTTGTTACAAAGCTTTACGAGCATCAGGAATCCTTTTGGCCTCGAGCCCATTCCAAGTAAGCCTTGTCTTTTTCTCCACTGTCGCTCTTTTTGACGCATCTCCTTTTCAGACGCCGGCCTAATCTACTTTGCGCAGGACTCTACGTACTTGCCTCCAAAAGCAGGAACCTCACCAGCAGCAGTAACCTCTGCAGTGGGTTTTAACCAGAACGCAACTCTCCCGTTTGTGTCTGGTCGTACCTACCGGCTCAGGATAATCAACACGTCAGCATTCGTTGCATTCTACTTTTGGATCGACGGCCATGAAATGCGTGTTATTGAAGCAGACGGTGTAAGACTGACTCTGTTGCTACAGCGACCTCTGCGTGACTAACCACCATCATATAGACAGACGTCGAAGAATACTCGACAGATATGCTCAGTCTCTCTGTCGCACAACGCTACTCCATACTAGTTCAGGCCCGCAACGACTCATCCTCTGACTGGACAATCCACGCCAACATGGACACAACCATGTTCGATCATGTTCCCCCGACACTGCAGATAAGTTCGTACCTCTCTCAATCCATTGCTATCTGTTGACTGAAATGTACTCAACAGACGTCACCTCTTCGATCACCTATGCCACTGGGAACAATGTCACTGACCTGGGGTCTGTGCAAGACTACACAATGATTAACGACACAGCGCTTGTCCCGGTCGTGCCTGTCGCACAGCCAGTAGCTTCGCGAACCATCGAGTTGGAGGTCGTGTTTCAAACCATGGATGATGGCACGAACCATGCTACGCTCAATGGCTATGTTTACAACTCTCCCATCGTGCCGGCAATCATCTCGGCTATCACCCTTGGTGGCAATGCAACGATTCAAGAGGCATATGGACCTTATAGCATCATGCTCGACCATCTCGAGGTCGTTGATATCCTCGTCAAGAACTCTGACACAGGATCACATCCATTGTGCGTTCCTGTCTTGCATTCCAAATCATCATCATCTTCGTTTCTGACATTGCGCTTCAGCCATTTCCATGGTCACAAATTCCAGATTGTAAACCGCGCTGAAGACTACACCTCGACGGATCCTTCGTTGAACCCTCCGTTGATCGAGGGACAAGCCAATCCAATGCGTCGTGACACCATTACCATTCCAGGCGGCTCGTCCGCAACACTTCGGGTGGTCGCAGACAATCCTGGGGCGTGGCTTTTCCACTGTAGGGCTCTCGGGTGATCGCATCCCACGAGACAGCTGATTTTCGACTAGGTCACATCGACTGGCACTTGTCGACTGGTCTTGCAGTGCAGTTCATCGAAGCACCGCTTCAAATCCAGGAGCGAGCCGTTGGACAGGTTCCATCGTCCCTATACGAACAATGTGCGATGCAAGGCATCCCTCAATCAGGGAACGCTGCTGGACATGCATCTGTGACGGATTTGTCGGGACTACCTTTGGGTCCGTACCCGCAGGTAATGGGTTGGCAGCCCAAGGGTATTTTGGCTATGGCTGGGTGAGTGTGTGCGAGCACGTAAGGTCTTGATTGACGTATTGTCTGCGTAGGTGTGTACTCACGGCTGTCATCGGTATGCTCAGTGTGGTTTGGTACACCACGGGGGTCAACGAGAGCGAAGAAGAAATAGAGCAAGATGTGATAAGGCGCTTGGAGGCCAAGCGAAACCGAAAACGCTTTAGTCTGTTTACTAAAAAGAATACTCACTGATAAGCTCACCACCTCGACCGCCGTAATTGTATATGCAGACCGTATTCCGCACATCACCTGTACATGAATAATCAGGTACACCTGGTTGATCCGACGTCGCTGTTCGTGGGTTTGGTCGCTCGCTTTTGCCATCCCCATCAGCATGCCATTACATACATTCGCAAGGGTGGTCTCGGGACATTTTTCACAAGCCCTGACGGTGATACGTACATAGTACGGAGGGAACTTTCTACGAGGACAGCCCGGATCCGCATTTGAGACGTTCACTACTTATCGTCTTCGCCACCGCCTTTCACTAGAGACTTTACTACGGTCGGCTTGATCCGAATCAAGCCACAGAAAATTTTAAGACGCCCAGAAAAAAATGATGCGCCATTCCTTCTCTTTTCTTCGCTTCCTCTCAACCACCACTAGTTCTCCCGTCGGCAAGCAGGGCTTGCTCAGAATACGCTCCATGGCCACTGCATCCACTCCTGCCTTCGTATGTGCTTGCTGGTTTTGACATCAATCGGCCGCGTCTGATCATGTCGTAGAACAAGGCTCTGTACGCACCTCTGTCAGAGATCGATGCAGAAGTGCAAAACATCATCGACAAGGAAACCTGGAGACAGTATTCTGGACTTGAACTCATTGCCTCAGAGGTTCGCACTTTGGCTTTTTCTTTCCGTGTTTCTAAAACAACCCCCTCGATAGAACCTGACCAGTCGCGCCGTTCTCGAGGCCAACGGTTCGATCCTGACCAACAAATATTCCGAGGGTCTTCCCGGAGCGCGGTACTATGGTGGTAACGAGTGGATCGACGAACTCGAGAGCCTCTGCCGCAAGCGGGCCTTGCAAGCATTCAGCCTCGACCCCGAGACATGGGGCGTCAACGTCCAGCCTTATTCTGGCAGCGTAAGTTCCGTTTGAGCCGTCTGATGCGAGTCCCTCCGAGGCTGATCGGTACTTTTTATTTTTGACCCATCATCATCGTACATTGTTCAGACTGCCAAGTATGTTACCTCTTTATGTCGTTCCCTGGGCGGGGTTGAACTGACCCCTCCGCAGCTTTGCAGCCCTGACAGCGCTCATTCAACCTCAGGACAGGCTCATGGGTCTGGGTCTGCCTGACGGTGGTCACCTCACCCATGGTTACTACGTATGCCCCCAACTTCCTCCGACCCGTGACGCTTGACTTACCCGTTTTGTATAGACTGCGAAGAAGAAGATGACCGCGTCTTCGATCTATTTCCAGTCCTTCCCCTATGGCCTTGACCCTTCGACACAGCTGATCGATTATGTGACATTGGACAAGCAGGCAAAAATATTCAAGCCCCGTTTGATCATCTGTGGTGCTTCAGCATATCCCCGGGACTGGGACTATGGCGCTCTCAGGACCATTTGCAACAAAGAAGGCGCTTATCTTATGGCAGATATCGCTCACACCAGCGGTCTGGTCGCTGCAAAAGAGTTGAACAATCCTTTTGAGCATTGTGACGTCGTCACAACCACAACGTGAGGAACCATTTCTGCTTTGCTTTGCCATAGAGTCAAGAATTGAATCTTTTTTTTATAGTCACAAGACCCTTCGTGGTCCGAGAGCAGGTTTGGTCTTTTTCAGGAAAGATGGTGACAATCATAAAGACCTTGAGAAGCGTGTCAATGATGCTGTGTTCCCTGCCTGTCAAGGTGGCCCGCACAACCACGTTTGTCTATCTTCCAAATATTGCTATTTTTGTCACCACTCATGTTTTCTTCAGGCCATCGCCGCTGTCGCAACTGCACTCCTTCAGGTTTCGCAGCCTGAATGGAAGGAGTACGCACGCCAGGTCATCGCCAACGCCAAAACGCTCGGCGCCTACCTCGTCGAGCGTGGGTACAAGCTCCAGACTGATGGTACTGACAACCATCTGGTTCTCTGGGATCTCCGGCCTCTTGGGCTGACAGGCAGTAAAATTGAAAAAGTGTGTGACCTCCTTGGCATTACCATCAACAGTATGTCGTTTTCTGCATTTATCGAGTCAAATCCATTAACTCTCACAGAAAACGCTGTTTCGGGGGACGCCTCCGCACAAACGCCTGGGGGTATCCGCCTTGGTACCTCCGCTATAACATCGCGCAACATGGTAGAGGAAGATGTCAAGGTCGTTGCAGAATTTTTGCACCGGGCGGTTCAACTCTCGCTCGTGCTGCAAAAGGAGGCTGGGTCCAAGTTGCTCAAGGACTTCATCCGGGTGGCTACCACGGAAAGCGAGGGCAAAGTCGGAGCAAAGATGGTGAAGGATCTGCGTCGAGAAGTCATCGCGTTTGCCCGCCAGTGGCCTTTGCCTGGCGTGGACGTGTCCAACATTCAACGACCTGCAGGCATCGAGGAGGACGACTAAGGGGGCTCGGTTTGGGGCATAATCCCGGGAGCTGTCACTGGCAATGTTTTGAGCTGTGGTGGCGAAGATTCAACGATCACGAGCGGATTTCGATCTGGACGTTTCAACATCGTCTAGCTGTAGTGCATTATCCATTGGTGTATCATTATTGACTGTATACGACTTCCGAGGAAGGTCCTGCTCTAGAATTGGTTGGTATTGCTGAAGCCAGCCTTTGTTTTCCGCTGCGAATGCGGACGGTAATCGACAGTGTCTGGACTACAATGTTATCGACTCCAAGTCTGCCTGGTTTTTCATGATGTCGGATACGCATATTGATGATTTGCGGTGATATCTAGATGAGTAAATGTCACTGAATCGTTCGTGGGGGCCACCTGCCTAAAATTTCACGCGCCCAGGGCACGGAAAGGAAAGGGAATAGTGGCAGCCACGTTTCCCTGAAGGGCGATCACGTACACCTTCCGAGGGCGAGGAATGAAGCGACGTGAGAAAAGTTGTCTGTGTCCGACACTGAAAATATTGTTTCCTCGTCTCAGACCTACTACATAGTACTACTAACGGCCCTTCTGGCAAGTCCGCGGGGCAACTGGCGGTGTAGTAAAGGGGAAAAGGTATATGCCTCCGAGACTGGGAAGTTGGATTTTGATTTTCCCCAGGAGCTTGAGTCTGCAAAGTGCTCCCCGCTAGCCGAACGCAATCGACTTGACGATGCAACTTTCGCATGCCCTCTATCCACTCCGTCATCTCACACAATCGACTTGCGACTCTCGAATACCTGACAGAACAGAGTTAAATTAATTTAGGGTCCTTCCGAAAACGCGACTGTGAGCGGTGCTTGGCCAGGCTGCATGGCACATCTTATCCCAGCCCTTTTTGCTTTCGTTTTCCATTCTTTTCCGTTTCTTTTCTTTCGAAGACGAGGCCTGAGGGGGTGGGTGAGTGGATGGGAGATCTTGTCGTCGTATTCAAATTATCATTCCGACCCGCCGACCGTCGGAAAGCAGAGGGGGAATGTCAATTGAACCCGCCGTCATTAGTGCACCATGGAATTGGTCCCTTGGACGGCAGGTCAACTTCGTTACACCCCTGGATAAATCTGCGAGGCCGAGCTCGGCATTGCAGTCTTCTCCCATGCAAGTGATCGAGAATTTATTGGTGTAGGGGTGGAGGTCTTCTGGTAGGACAGAGTCACACACTGATCAGGTCAAGCTCAAGGTTAGTACAGGTCCTGTACTATCCGCCGGGTGGCACTAGTCCAAGTCTCAATTGATAGCGCCAAGAGATTTCCACTTTCAGACATGTTCTTCTCATCAAGATCGCTTCGTTGACAATCCTGTGTCGGTGAAAATCATCCAGGCCTATACGTCCCTTTCGAACTAATGATCACGACTGGGAAATTCCGCGTCTTTGGACCTGCTCGTATTTCGAGTATGCCGTGATCAGGGGACACACCAGCAACATCACGTATGCAAGCAGACGCTACCCTGGCTCTCGTCCCCAGGTATATTTAGCCAGTTAGGTTCCCCCCCTCTGATTCAGAGCGCATCGGTTACCATCTCGAACTCTGAAACTCTTATTCAAGATGTGGAACTTGTCGGCTTGGTCTCTCTCTCTTAAAAGTAAGTTCATTAAATTCTATCTTTCGTGTTTGGAAGGTCGGGCGCTATGGGTTTGGTCATCTTGTCTTACTTTGACCTCTTACAGTCATCGCATGCGTGTTCCACAGTGTCGCAATCGCATGCACCGCCTTTAGGTTGATGTATCGCTGGTATTTGGCCCATTTCTGGTGGGAGGACGGTTTGGCTGCGTTCGCCCTCTGCGCCGATATCTTCCTTCTGGTCGCAACATGGCTCACTCAGCCCACTTCACGTGAGAATCAGGTCTTGTTTTTGACACATAATCTAATATGGCGCGTTCGCCAACAGTCAGCGTGACGCCGCCCATCAACCGCATTACCAACTGGATTGTGGCTTTGGGTTTCGTTTGTGTCCTCTGGTGTGTACCCTTATACTGCGCGTCGGGCCTACTCACCGTCGTTCTTCCAGGGCTTGCCGATTGAGCATATTGTTCTCTATCGTCCGCGTCGCAAACCCGTCTGATCCACTTCGTCGCATTGCTTCTGCCATCGGTTGCTCGTTCGTTATCATGTGGATTGCACTGCTGATTCAGAAGATTTACATTTGCACCGATGAACACTGCAAGGTCGCAGGTCAGGTCGGTGTGTCTCAGCTCATAAGTCAGTATAGCAGTCATTCTTGCATTCGTGTCAATGTCTAATCCACCCTTTCTGTCTCTCCAGCGGACATTTTCTCCGATCTCATGCTCGTTATCTTGCCGATCTATTTCTTGCGGCGAACAAAGATCAACTACAAACAGCGTATCACGATCTTTTCGGTCTTCTCTGCATCCATGTTGATCAGCGCGGTCACCATTCTCCACTCTATTGCTCTCTTCACAGTGCAGTCTAACGGGATCGTTGTCATCGGTCATGTCAAAGTGAGTCTTTTGCCCGTCTTGTCATAAGAGATCAATCAAGGATCAAATTTCTTTGATTGCCATACCACTGGCATATCCCATCGTCATGCACTTGTGTCATTCTCCTATGCATTTTTTGTTGCTGACTTATGTGATACTAGATTGCTCTCTCTCTTATCGTGTGCAACCTCCTCGTGATCGTAGCATTCATTTACCGCATCTCTCGCCGAGGAAAAGGAAACGATCTGGAGGATTCAAGTGACGAGATCCCCTTCACAACCGTTGATTTGAATACTGGCTTGACGGAAAGCGCCGCGAATAAGCACACCATGGTTTCACAAATGTCTACGGCGCCGGAAAGTTATTTCTCAACGACAAAGTCCTCTGTGATTGATGAGAAAGCGGAGATGAACATGGGAACTAGGTTGGTGCATTAGACTTGTGCTGTACGCACAGGTTCTGTCGGAGGGAGGTGTCGGGTGTTGATACGCATTGCAGGCAATCGCTGAGAGAGAGAGATTCGCTTCCAAGTAATGCGCTATAGATGACGTGACCTGGTCTGTTTGTGCTCAGATGCTCTTTGTATGCTATCCGTAACCTCTCATTGCAGCCCCCATCACCCTTATCGCCCTTCCTCATTTTCCCCCTTCCCTTCCCACCCGATCTTATGCAACTCGAAACGAGGAGATAAACTCGTAATGTATGTACTTATTAGCTGAAACAATCAATCCACGAAGGTAGCGATTGACAATATAGATTACTATGCCGTTTTGACTGTCAAGATCGATTTTTCATCCAAACGCTTATCGTAGGACCGTGATCAATGCCCGCCATCCCCTTGGGTAGACTCTGGCACCAGAGATCTTGCGCGATTCGGTTGCAATATTCTGAGAAACCAATCAATCCGATTGATAATTGCCGCTAGTTGCAGTCTCGTCGCACTACATACAAGGACATGGATCGGATTTAATTTGTACTACCGCATCCCGACCGTCGAACGGTCAAATGGACGTACATCGCTTCACACACATTGGGACCAGAGCAGAAAAACCTCTTCATCGAAACGCTTGTTGCGTCTCATAGAGAAAAGGACATGCTCACCAACTACACCCGAGCCCAAACCAGGCTGTGGAGGCTCACAGCAATCATGTCATTGAGCTAAAGCCTGAGGGATCCTCAGCAAGAAAACGACTCTCGATTCCTATGTATGACAACTCTGAAAAGAATACGGACAAGTCCTGTTGTTCACCGATTGACCACTCAGCCCACGTTTAATCTCTTTCCTGCGGTGCGAGCATGCCTTCTGGGTTCTTCAAGTTGGGCTTGCTCCACCATCAAAATCCGAGCTGACCTGCCTAATAAACTTAGAATTGAGGACCTCTTCATATTGGACGATACCGTACCCACCGTGACTTTCGCCGACAGTTGCTAGAAAGTGAACAGCAGGAGATGAACTCACCCAAGTGATCTCGGAATATTAGCTCGTCCGACATCAGATCTCAAACGGAGTCTTCGGGTACATCTACTTTTCCTATGATCGGGCATGCGACAAGGTTCAGTGGGTCGATGATGCCTTGGTCGAGTTGGTTTTGACGACCAACTGCGAAGCCACAAAAAAAAAACATTGTAACACCACTGCAGTGAGAAATTGACCATGCACGACGTTTAGGAGCCCTCTTATTGTCGCTCCTTAATGATTCGGCGGCCCGAGCCTCGAGGACTTCCTTATAATCCATATCCGTTCTGTAACCCGAGGTGAAATTGTACAAATGCTCATATACATACACAATACATAGGACAACTTAACTGGTCCCTATCCTCACTCCACTTCCTGCTCTACTGCCCCGTTACAGATGACTTCGATTGGATACCTCCTCTGAAAGACCAAGCGGACGATTCAGTTGATTGCGACGGGACGGATAACGACCTTCCTTTGCTTGCCTCCTGAGTAGTAAGCTGTATTCCGAGGTCGACCGTTGTGAACTCCTGTTCAACACGGCCGTGGTGATCGAGGTCTGTCTTGTGCAATATACGGTAAACAAAGGTGGCGATCACAAGCAGGTTGCACACGATCACTGTGCTCGCTAACTTGACGTGTTCAAAGATGATCGATCCTGACGTGAGGGACTGGAAACACGCAATAGCCTCTACGACTGTGGCAACGTTGATGACCATGCTCGCCGAGAATATGGCAGATACCAGGATCTTCCGCTTGCGTTCGAGTTTCATCTTGTGTAGAGACCAGACTGGGAGTGCAGTCAAGAGCACGTCCGCGATACAATCCACTACTGATGTTGAACACCGACGTAGGATGGATAAATGTACAATGCTCACTGGTAGTTTGAGCTACGAGGACCCTCGTCGTCATGAGGCATTTAGATGATACGCAGACCTTAATCCGCATCCCTACCGTGCCCGTCGCCATAATTCCGAACAAGACACCAGTATAGATGGAGAGGTGTCTCAGCGTGCCCTCAGGACGTAACACTCGCACCATGGAGGTCAAGATACTGATCCTCGCTGTCCTGTTTTTTTTTGACTCCTGGTCATCTTTCTAGCCCATCGAATACAAGTGAACGCACCACATTACAATCGGGTACGCAAACGAGACGATCATATTTCCGACAGCGAAGAAATGAGGGATACTATCTGATTACACACCCATTAGCGACCAAGGGAGCAGGTTCAGTGTGGTCTCACGATGTGGCATTGGTTGCTGGAGTACCGTGACGACCAGGCACGCGACATCGGCCAAGCATGCAAGTACAACCCAACCATCGTCCCACCACAAGTTGCCCGTGCACCACCTGTACCAGAGCCTGAATGAGGTAGAGAATATTGCTATGCTGTGAAAGGATGCTGAGATACCTGCGGACGATGTTGTTCGTCATCAATGCGTTCCGACGGGGGAAAAAAGGAATTCACCAATCATCGTCCGGTCCCAGTTGGGGAACATGGTTTTGGATATGCCCCGGTGGCGAGTGATCTTCTACATTGTCTTGTGCTCACCTTTTGTACATGCGTATTCAGGGGAATTGCACGGCATGGTAGAACATGTATCGTTTCAAAAGTTTGAATGGATTACCTCAATTTGAAGTGACTTTAAATTTCAGGGTGGAGATGGTGACGTAAAGTAGTTCGGAACACACGCAAGTTCAGAATCCAAATATTCAGAACTGGTGAACCTGCATGTTCACCTTCAAGTCGTTCCCGAGAGTTATGCCCTTGCTCCACCCATGAATACGAAAACAGGCTCGTAGGTGTTCGGAGACGTTACGCTTGTTATACTATTGCGAACACACAGCTTCCACAAGGCCTTGATCCATATTTGGGGGAGCCAGTGCGCCCTGCCAGGCTGCCATGCAGTATTTTACAACCTTAATCACGTCGGCAGTGCTGCAATGATTTGGGTCCGAATCAGGCTGCGAGGCCCCTTATGCAGGGTCACTTGCCACCGAAGGCTGTCGGGCCATCACTGGCATGAAGGGCCAGAAAAAAAATTGTTATCACTTCCGACATTATTGATATATTACGCCAAAAGTGACGACTTCGAAAATCGGATTTACCAGTTCAGACGTTTGAACCATATCCAATAGTACGAATATATGCGAACGAAGTCCACGGTATAAACAAAAATATATAATACGTGCTTGGAATGATAAGTCTGATGATGACTTCTTTCCTTCACAAATCATTTGTTGTGCATGTCTCAGCTGTAAAGCTTGGCATCCCAGAACCCCCAGGACCTCGATATGACCAACTTGAAGACTTTGTCCCGGCTGAAGGGTTGGATAATGTGCTCGTGTCTTGTGCCTGCGCGAGCTCAATAGTTGTCAACTCAGCTCCGGTTGTATCGGGCTGTGGTTCACCCAGCGCTGCGCCCCTGTTCAAAATTCCGTAGGCCCATGTTGCAAGCACAAGGAGGTTACACACGACCAACGAAAGTGCAGCCTCGCTCGGAAGTAAGCTACCTCCCATCTCTAACAATCTCGCTACTTACCTTGATGTGTGAAACAACGATAGTGCCTGATGTGACAATACACCCGAGGAGTACCACTGCCTGCACAATTGTCACCACATTGATGACCATGCTTGCAGAGAACGCAGAGAAGATTAAAATCTTTTCCTGACGGCCCAGCTTCACGTTACGCAAGAATAATATGGGAAGTCCCGTCAAGAGCACGTCGGCAACGGAATCCACTGCCATGGCTGGGAATCAGCATTCGAGCTCGTCAATGGTATGTGCTCACTGATCGTTTGAGAGATGCTGATCGACCTGTTAATGAGACAGCCATTTGTATTTTGAATGCAATAGTAGGTTCGTAGACCCATCAGACCCAACCACATGACTCCGAACGCGACGCCCACACAACAGGCAACGCCTTTCAATGTACCCATGGGTTGGGAAACGCGTACTATAGAAACCAGGATGCTTAATCTGCATGGCCTAACGTTCTCGGGGATGAGATGCATCAATCACACGAGCCAAGGAGCACACCATAACACCGTGAGAAACGCGAACGCGAGAATCCAGTTACCAATGGTGAAGAAGTTTGGAACTGGATCTGCGGATGCGTCACTATCCAAGACCACGACGAGAGGAGACTGACTCGTATTCTTACCGCTCGAAGTGGGCTGTTCGAGCCATGCGGTGACAAGACACATGATATCAGCCAATAGCGCGACAACGACCCACCCGTCCTCCCACCATATACGCGATGTATGCCACCGGTACCCAAGCCTGAACATGGTTGAGAGTATGCCCATGCTATGGAACGTTGTTGCCATGGCTAGTACACGACAAGGTTTGTCATCATTGGTCATTCGAAATAACAAGCCGGGACAATAAGAATTCACCAACAAGACTTAAATTCCAGGTGGGTAGCATTGCACGACTAGGGAAAGACTGGGTTTCGGGAAATGTAAGAATGTTGGATCGTCGCGTTCAATTTGAAAGGGACTTTGTAGCATTTGAGCGGCCAGGAAAGGACGCGACGTAGACATCAAGGGATCGTGCACTTGAAGTTGGAGGTGGGGCCCGCTTCCGGCTAGCATTTTTGAACTCCAGCCCTCGGCGCGGAATGTTCTGAATATGCCTGCAACAGCTTTACTGAACTTTACGCATTGGGACTATTGGTTCCGTTAAGAAATACTCACCGAAAATACTTGCAGGTGCCCAATCGCTGTACAAACGTTCTCGCATTAAGCTGAATTGCGAGCAAACCTTTGCGCAAGTTTCCCATAATGCAGTCCCTTTCGATAGGTTTCAAGGCACGATCAGCCGAGAACCCTTGCTAATTCAAATAAGTTGGATGCCGAACCGACCCTGGTGGGCGCGAGAGATGGCAAAGTTATTCCGAATTATGTAAGGAACTTGGGGTGCGGGTACCATGATCACGCCAGGTCACCAAGGCTCTCGAGATTGGTGATCCTGCATTGATGCATCAATCCATTTTTACTTGGCATCCCAGTGTCTCTTTTGACGACAAACCTGGCTTGCAGGCGGCACGATGAGAAGGAGACCATATCAGCACAAATTTTTCCTGACCCTGAGCCACAACGACTAAAATGTCGAGCTTGCCATCCGTTTTTTTTTGGGACCGAATCGGCGAGCCCTGACGTGGATGGCAATGCCCAGAAATGGATGGGAAAGAAAGATAGAACATGTTATATAGAATAGTCCTTGTGTAACGAACAATTCGAAGAAAGCAAGTAATGAGATAAATGTTCTCGTCACAATTTTCGCGACTTTCGGATTCCAGGGCCCAGGGTAAGTACAGTAGTAGAATCTTTGCAATGCAAAAACATTCTTAGTTCGACGTCTGTGACACGATCCCCCCTCTCTCTCACACACTAAAATTTAGGTTTTTTTTTTGGATTCAATCATTGGTCGATTAGCAGTAAGCTGACCACTACTACCTTATTCAGCAATCCCAAAAAAAAATCAAAAATCAATCAACTCTCAGTACGTATGGTGTGAGGTGCTAAAATACATGAACCTTACAGGCTGTTATGATTGAAGAACATCACCATGAAAGGTGAATTAAAGGAAGACTGGATCGTGACGAGACCACGAGGCCTGCAGGGCGTGTGCCAAGTAGGCACCGCGCTGCGCCAGCGGAACGAAGGGGAAGCTGCACATATGTATCGCGCCGCAAACACTTACCTGGTAATCAATCTGAGTGGAACGCCGATCCAGGTAATACACATCTGTACAGTCGGAGGTCTGAGCGTCTGATGTCGCATGTATTAGAATGAGAATAGAAGATTAGATAGAGAAGGGATTATTGAGACCATGTTAGCTATGAGCAGACGAGGCAGAGGAGAAGCACCAACGATAAGGTTGCTTGTAAATGATGACGAAAGTATGAAAGACACATGCAAAGGCTACGGGAGATGAAACGGACTTCTGGCATGACTTGCAAAGGCGGGCATTACTGTGGGAGAAGTCCAAAGTCTAGGTCCAGCGTGAAGAAATCATGAAGCAAGTGTAAGCATCACGACCCTTTGCACAAATGGAGAGCAACACTTGTAGTCCTCAACAGGGCCGATAACAATGACATAAAGGCTTATGGCCTAGGAGGTGTGGGAAATATCAGCTGTTTCAAGTCACGTGTCGTATCGATCCGAGGATCCTGGATGATAAGGGAGTCGTTGGCGAAGGAGTTCTCACAACTTCTTGACCATGATCTGTAACAGTATGCGAGACCGTCGTTGAGCGCCGAGCGCCGAGCATTGGCAGTGTCGAGCTCGTTCAGATTTTGAGGTATGCTTCTTGTGTGAACCGCACTGATGCAGCTGAAGAGTCGTCACGCGGATGGTAACCGTGATTGTCGTTATGCCTGCGGACGGAGGTGGTACTTAGCGTTCTACTGACCATCGTCACTTGCAATCCTGGTGAGTTCGGAACCAACAACCTTGGACCCTGACCCACCCGCTAACCCGACCCAGTTTGCCGTCCGTGACCTCGTGATATCCCAACACGTTATCACGCTGATTCTAGATCGGCCAACCCGGTTTGCTCCGTACATCACGTGACTTATCAATTGCCTTTTTGAGCCAAACACTTGGATTTCTACATCATCCAGCCAAATGGGATCGATCACAAGAACAAGTACATTAACTGGGCTGCGTTTCCTACGTTTCGTCCTTTCCCCCAGTCCACCATGATCCTCAGCCGCTCCCATACAATTCTGCATCATCTCCCCCTCGATACCACCTTTCAGGGTGTTGAGCATTCCATCTCCTCTCCTGACCTTATTGTGCATCAGTTTCGTGGAATCAAATATGCCGTCGTGCCAGCTCGTTTCCGCCAGTCAATCCTATGCTCTTCCTATCCCCCCGTGGTTGATGCAACCAAATTTGGGTATGCAGTCCTTGTTCGCTCATTCATTTCCTTC
The DNA here is from genome assembly GCA_038090155.1 of Rossbeevera pachydermis. Classification (NCBI taxonomy): domain Eukaryota; kingdom Fungi; phylum Basidiomycota; class Agaricomycetes; order Boletales; family Boletaceae; genus Leccinum; species Leccinum pachyderme. Next base: position 16,623 of record JBBPME010000197.1, read on the forward strand.
CCCTAATGTTCACCCCTCAGCCCAATATGCCCCCAACCAAATCAGAAGAGTCTCGAAGAGGACCTCTTTGGTCTTCCAGATGTCGATATCCCCAGACAGGTCCTCCATCAGGACGAATTCGAGTGTCTGAATCTGAACATTACTGCTCCTGCGCTCCGAACCTCGACTTCTCGATTTCCAGTCATGCTTTGGATACACGGGTTCGTCCTACCTTCTTCACATGTCATATCCGACTTAATTTGATCAGAGGTGGCAACCATGGCTGTGGCTCCAGCTGGGTCTATGACGGTGGACCTCTTGTTGCTTCAAGTCTTCGCTTTGGTAAACCAATCGTACTCGTCACCCTCAAGTACGTTCCTCCTGTTTACGTCTTAAGTCGTACTCACCGCCACGGTCATTATGTCTAGCTATCGTCTGGGCTTTTTTGGCTGTGCGGCAAGTCCCAAAATAGCCGAGGATAACCGTACATCCGGTGACCAAGGGGTCGGTAATTATGGTTCGTTCCATCACCATTCTTTCTTCTTTAGTTCCTTACACCCTTCCAGGTATACGCGATCAGCGTCGTGCCCTCGAGTGGGTACATCGATACATCGCTGATTTTGGCGGTGATCCAGCCAATGTAACGCTTTTCGGCTCTGGTTCTGGTGCAGCAGACATTATCGGCCATCTATATTCCAATTACAACAAGTCCGATCCCCTTTTCGCTCGTGCCATTGTACAGAGTGCTATTGTTGAGCACAACGTGCCCGATGTTGCTACCGCGGGTTGGCTTCTGTCACGAGCCCTGTGCTCACTTCGCATATCCACTCTCGATCAGCTTCGCAACGTTCACGCAGATGTTCTAGCGAACATTCCCTGTCCTATACGTGTGGTGGAAGATGGTGTCTTCTTCCGTCAAGGTTGGCTAGAGTCCCTCTTTCCTGCTCCAGATAATGAGGATGTGGATGGACTTGCACGTCGCACTCACGCTGCAATTCGTCTTGGGGTTCGTAAGGGCAAGAACGCAAGCAGAAGTCCGCACCCACATAGCCGTACTACTCTACCACACCCCATATCTGGTCTCCAACCGCTTATCATTGGTGACGGCGCTTCTGACGGGGATCTCTGGAGCACTCGAGTCTCCGGCTGGGCAGCGTCTGGGGTTGTCCGTCGTCTTCGCGCCATCTGCCAATCCTTGAATAAGGCCACCGCTCTTCTCAATGCTTACGACATTGATCCACACACTAACTATGAGCTTTCTGATCGAGTACTTGAGCTCGTTGAGGACGCTCGCGTCGCCTGGCCTACGGAGTGCCTTATCCGAGCGTCCAAGAGGAACGGTCGTTCTGTCTGGCGCTATGTTTTCGATCAAGAGGGTCCAGCTCGCGGTGTCCCTCATCATACGGCCGATCTCATCTATCTCTTTGACAATGTCCCGGTTCCTCTGTCACCGGCTACTTCGCCGATGTCCTTCGAGGCTGATGAACCACTACCATCTTTGCCCTCCTCTGAGTCATCCGAAGGTGATCTCGCTGACATTGTTGGGCGCACACGCACCTTTGACGTTCTCGAGACAATGGACGAGGATGCCTTCGAGAATACTCGCTACAATGAACCTCAGGGAGGGTGGCTGCAGCCCGTGGTCGATGAATGGTCTTATGGACGTGTCCGTGATGCCATTCAATCGCGATGGATCGCGTTTGCGTGGGGCGAGCAGCCCTGGGACAATTCGCATGGCAAGATTTTTGTCTTTGGTCCTGAAGGCGAAACGGGTGAACGTTCCGCGAGTGTGTTCGAGGGCAGGCGGCGACGCAAGATCTGGGACCAGGTACTACAGCCTCTGGGAGCGGAGCTCGTCCACAAGGTGGGGCAGGAGCTTAGTAACGGACCTGCCTCTGGTTCGCGATGATCATCCTCCAACCTTCCGAAGAAGGAGAGCCAAAAGTGTGTTTGGGCACACCGTTCTTATTTTCGATATGGGCCGTTTATTTGAGCCAACGCTATTTACCATTGCATTGAGCACTACTGTCCTTTTGCATTGTTGTCGGTACATGTGCATATGATCATCATCATCATTATGCATTCACATCATTTCGCATACTGTATTTCGATTCATAGCTGTTTCATTTGCTGTTCCTTGAGCGCAGCTCGCTGTCGTCTATATCCTCCACTTGATGGTATCTCGTATCTATCCTGCACATCTTATTTTTGTATTGTACCGGGCCTCAATGTGATAATGCATTTCATTAATCCAGATGGATGTCAGATGTTTGCTCAACAGTCCAAGATTGTTCATTCGTCCTTTGGTCCCACTACCCACAAAGAATCACCGCGGATCGAAGCAGACTGCAGTTCGTGGGGCATGTACCTGACAAGCCAATAGTTCCCCTCGGGGGTGGGACGAGCGGAATTCTCTGGTACCGTTCTCTAAAGCGTCGCGACAAGAATGAAATGCATTCAAATGAAGACCGTTTGGTGCCGCTATTATGCCGCCATGTCATGACAGAAGGGGAGTGCGCTTACGCCGAGCATATGTAGCAGTGGACCCAGGCACGTCCGGTCGGATCAGCTGAGTCCCCCTGAGGGCCTCTCCAACGGAACCCGCTGGGTAAGTTCCTGCAGGCCCGAGGGGTAGATGTTGACAGCAGCAGCTCGGGCCCGAGCATAGGACGCATAAACGTTTTGAACGGACGGCGACGATTCGGATCGGATGGATTCGGATGGGTGAGCTCATCTTATTCAGATAATTCATATTCAGTGAGTCAATATCGCCCCCTGACCAGTAGGTCGGTCCGATTGAGTCGGTGTGCTATCATCCTCCGGGCTCCTTCCGACCTTCATTAATACTGACACGACTTGCCTCAGCCTCAGGCCCGCCTGTGCCCCACAGCTTGCGGACAGAATTTGGTGCATTGGGTGCGCCTTGAAGTATGGAGATATAAAATTGCTCCATTGGGATTTCCCGAGAGAGAAAAAACTTGGACAAGTTGCTGCCAGAACAGGCAACTAGTTTATACATGGTAATTATGGCTTTGAATTCGAAACTTCTTACTTACTACATCCCCCGTGATGGATGGAATCGGTCACACAAATTTCGCGCGACGCTCGGGGCGGGGGAGGAGAGCCTCGGTCAGGATCAGGACCAGGATCAGGATTGGGATTGGAATTGGAATTGGAATTGAGATCCTAGCCGCATCGGATGGCTGGCAGGCCACAATGCCACAATGCCATGATGCCATGGATCCACAGCAGTCCATACACTGGATGGACAGAGATCGGCGACATCGAGAGCACGCCGAGGGCACTGGCCACCCGCGCCATCTTTCACTTGGACACACCTCGCACACGTCGTGTGTCGCCAGTGGTATCACTTATCGCGCAGCCGAGCGCCTACGCAGCACCCTCGGATCGCAGCCCTTCACATCGTCACGACTGACACGCCGCACCATTTTAATGAGAGTCAGAGCTAGGTACAGTGTGAGTAACTGACAAGTAATAACGGGTGTGCAGTAACATACCTCAGTCGAGTGAATGAACGACTGAGGAAACGGACGAAACGGTGCGGAAATGTAGGTAACGAACGAGTGTGGGAAGGAGTTACTAAAATAGGAAAAGTAGTTGTATATGTATGCCATGTAGCGTATGTTAACACATTTCATTACGCGTATCATGCACGTTGCTCTCGGACGAGCTCGGATTCCCGAATAGCAAACGAAGACGTTACAATACTACATACGCGTAGCAGACACTCCAGCAGCACGCGATGTATACGGCTAAAACGCGATAGCATCCGATCCGCAGTAATAGTACCCTGTCTTGGTGTTCCCAAGCCTCCAGCTTCGATGTACCAGATTTGAATCCCTTCGGGAAGTTCGAAGTTTCGAAAACGGCGTGGGGGAAGGGGGAGGGGAAAGGGCGGACCCCAAAACTTCGTGCCAATCGATCTCGAAGCGGACCACATAAGTGCGGTTAATATTGGCGTCATGATGCGCATGTGCACATGCCGTGACGGTCAATACAGTACGGTCCTTCGAACCTTGTTCGAATCCCCGAAGGGAATAAAGGAACCAAGTACATGTTATACCCGCTCCTCGTGTTCGTAGTAGCTCGACTTCGCGGATAGAGCGGCACGTAAAGGAAGTGGAGGAAACAAGGAGGCTTCTCCTCCGTCGCCTACAGTAGCATCATCCATGTTCCCGCTGGCCCGGATTCAAAAGTCATACAGGTCCTGTCACATCTATCAACAGAATTGACGAAGTTGGTTTCGAAGAGGGCGTCTCGATCATGCGACACAGTTCGTTCTCTTCGTTACAGTTTCAACTCGTCCCAGATGGTTGTTACCCCAAAAAGGAAGGTAGAAAGAAGCGGGGTGAACACACGTCTGAGCGTCGACTTGGACCAGTAGCGAGCGCGTACGTATACGTGGTTGGAATCCGGACCGAGTGAGTTTCTACCCATAGCCAACTTCTTTGTTGAAGAACTGAGACTCGAGGTGGACCATCATGTTATGGCTCCAGACACTATTACGTAACTCCGTAAGAACTGAGCTCACCTCAGAAAATCGGTCATCTCGTTACAGTTTCAACTCTGACAGCGTATACAGGAACACAAAGGTCAGAGATAAGGAGCTTTTCAGTCGAGTTGCACACAGTAATGTCGACTTGCCATGTATGGCCTTCGGGCATCCGGACCGACCGCCCTGCTCACGCTATTAACTTCCTGCCAGAAACTTAGGCGCCAAAATTCGCGCATGACCACAACTTTGACAAAGTAAACCAGCTAGCGAAATAAGCCGTTGAACGTCATGCATTACATTTCAGATGAATAAGGTAACCCTACAAACTACGTTTACTATATGGTCAAGCCCAGAACCGTGCCTTTATGGTACCAGTTCAACGGACATGTTACTTAAACAATGTCCAGCTTACTGCCTTTCAAAGGCAACCATACCCAGCGGCATGTAAAGAAACCATAAGAAAGAGAAGTTAAAGGTCATCCGATACCTGAGGGATGGGTTGTGGACAACATGTTGCCACGTTTGCGCCATTTACAGCTGATATCCAGGATGAGTCGATCATCGCCAGTAGGAGTGTGTTAAGTCGAAGGAGAGGGAGGGGAAAGTGAATGTAAGTTTTAAGCCATCGCTGAGTTGATGGCTTGGATAAGAGCGCCATGGTAATCGCTACCAGTCTCGAACATGGCGAAGCCGCCAAGATCTTGGTCCTTGATAAACTGTCCCTTGATGGCTACAAACCACGAGCGTCAGCGGTCTGAGAATCAGCAGCGAAGCGGATGGGGCATACCGAATGAATTGGGATCGTCGTACGAAACCAGGACTGAAGTCTTAGGGTTGTACACAAATGGCTGTAGAACATGATCTATCAGACAACAATCACACTGCCACGGGAATAATCAGAGACGCACCGTCTGACTGCACGCATCAAACAGGCTGTTCATTCCAGCAGCAACCGTACCGTTCTGACTGAGGAAGCCGTTCTGGATCAGAGCCCAGTAGTTGAAGAGGCCCGTGTTGCCGTTGCCAACAGGAGGGTTACCACACTCATCGGGAGTGGTGGTGGGTGGGCTCCAAGAGTCACCATTGGGGATGTTAACCTTGTCAAACGCGGTGTAGATGTTGAGCGTGTTACCAGTGAGAGCGGTGGCGGGGGGAACGGTGAAACTGTGACCATAACCGGCTACACCAAGAACGAGCTGTTTCGGAGGCACACCAGCTTTTACCCAGGCATTAACGGCAGCAACAGCTGATCCTTGTTGATCGGTTGAAGGCACGCAGGTGTCATTGAGAGGAGAGTTGGGGCCGGTGACAGAGCTGAAAGTTCCATAGACATCGTAATTCATTATCTCTGAAGTTGATGTAAGCTAATGGAAGGGGGGGAAGAAAACGACACTGACCAAATTGATCAAGAACTTTGGCGTACTCGGAAACGTCCGTCAACGGAGTACCACTGGCGCCATCCCAAGGGAGGATGTGAACGGCAGCAGAAATCATGAGATTGGGGGCCAGTTGACGCATTTGTTGCATGAAAGAGAGGAAGTTGGCGCTGTCCTGAGGACTGAAGGCATTACAGCCAATGCCACTTTCATTAGGAAACTCCCAGCTAGCAGACGTTGAGTAGGGTATGACAGAACGAAGAGACGAACATACTCAAAGTCGACGCCATACATATCGTGCTGTTGAACAAATTGAAGAATTGAGTTGGCGAAGGTGGTGCGATTCTGAGCGGAGCCAACCGCAGTTGACCAGTAACGGCTGCCAGTCCAACCGCCCACGGTGATAAGAGGTTTCACGTTCTGAATATGATTTGTCAGGGTGGGGGGTTCAACTGAACAAAACGGTGAACTCACATTTTTCTTGGCCGCACTGACGAAGTCATCGACCATGGAGGTGTTAGTAATGATGAGCTCAAGAGTACCATTAGAAGAGGGCTGTGCACTGCACGGAGAGTCAGGGTAACGAAGGAGGGACAGAAAGGCAAAGACTGACGTAAAAAAGGCCATGTGCGTGTAACCCGCCCATGAGATGTCGGACACGCCAAAGTCGGAATGCCAGTCAGCAAACCAAGACATGGCTACTTTGCCAGTGCCATTGGTGACCGTACTGCCGCCACCAGAGGATGGGGGGACAGCTGATGGGGATGGGGGAGGTGCAGAGGAGGAAGGCCTGAGGGAGCAGGATGGTGCAGCCAGTGCAAGCGGCAATAAGGAGAGAAGGGAGAGTAGAAGCATGGCGATAGGGAGCGAAAAGGATCGTGAGGGAGATGGGGAATGCTAGGGATGATGGATCTTGACCTTTTGTAGCCTTGATGGCTGCTGCATTATTCGGCACATGGTATTTTTTTTATTGTCGTCAAGGCGGATTTGGAACACAACGATGAGAAGTTAATTGTGTGAGCGAGGAAAACACGTTCCTGAAAAATGTTTCATCACCGTGCACTGGCAAGTCTAGAAAATATAAACAATTCATGTATCGCCTAGCGAATTCCCGCCTCACCACATGCGAACTGAACCGAGCTTCATCGTCCGCCTGCAATCGAGGTCCGAGCTAGGCCTATTCTTGCGGCGAGTCTGCGGGCCTGTCTCGCCTCGACTGTCCTCAGTCGCACGAGCGCGACGGTGAGCGCGACGACCGCAAGGAGGAGATTACACCCGACAAACTCGTAAAAGCCCGCCCGCTCCCGTGCGACGATCCGTCCACACGACTGCCATGCTGGGGTCTCTCCTTGTGGTTCTTCGGTTGTTATGTTAGGGGGGCAGTGCATAAGGCGTCTGTTGCCAAACGGTTGGCAGAAAGGCTCGTGCAGCTGAACAAAGGGTGGTCAAGCGGGGTGTTGTACAATGGAACATTGACGTACAGCGTCGGGTGGACATGGCTCACATTCACCGAACGGGTGACACACGACGAGGTCCATCAATACAAGCGTGGGAAGGTCCTTTATCCACCGCCCATCATGGCACCCCCTCGCACAGCCGTCGTGGAAGACTTTGACGACGACACCGAACTCCCGCTCCCCTCCCGCTCCCTCCTCACAGATCTGCACGGCGCACTCTTGGAAGAGATCGACGACGACGACGACCAGATCAGCTCAGACGATGGCCCCGACGACGAACCCGCCCCTGGCCAATCTCACTTCCGTCCTCCCTCGGTCAAGCCACCCGTGAACACCGTCACGGACATCACCCCGTACAAAAAGTTGTGAATCTTGCCCCTCCCTCGCCCCGTGACCGCTCATCCCCAGCGCAGATGGTCGTGCATATATCCGATATACATCGATGCAAAGCGGCCCTATGCCACGGGCGAGCGCAGGGTTGCACGCGAGAAGAGCGTCTGGTGGCCACTCAGCAAGGACATAGCAGACGCTACCAACCGTCTCGGCCTCGGCACTCTGCACGAAGTGAACAAATCTCATCCTCGCGACTGGGAGAACCCCGGTCGCGTGCGCGTGCAATGGAAGAAGGACGGCAGGCTCGTCAACCCCGCGATCAAAACCAGTGTGTCCTTCTTGCCTTGCTGCTGTCCCTCCACCCTGCAGGGCTCACGCGTTCGCCTGAACAGAGAGGCAGTTGCTCGAGATGATCTCGTTCCAGATACAAACCATAAAACCTGACAATGTGCCTCGACCACCGTATGCCGTCCTATCGCTACCTGTCGCCCCTGCGGCTCCGGCCATCAAGGCCCCCCCATCCAACAAGGGGAAGCAACCGGCAAAACCCAAGGGTGGTGGCAACGTGCTTCCCGTGCACCCACAGAAGGCCAACCGTCTTCCTGCACCCCCACAGCCGGAACCACCGCTAGCCAACCGCGTGTCTCCATATTCTCCGGCACTGGCCACGGGCGTGCTGGTTGAAACCGTGAAGGCGGGAATGAACACACAAGATCAGGGAGCAGCCCCTCCTGGAATTGCGGGCGTACAGAAGGGCAAGCGGAAGGTGGTTAGGGTCAGGGGATGATCACGATTGTTATGGAGTTCTTTACTATGGAACGCTATTGAATTGTTGAATCGAAGGAACTGAGATCTATACGGATGCAGTCGATAAGATAAGATCCCAGTCGTTGTGTGTGTATGTTAGGCAAGAGCCTCTAAATTCAACAATGCCAAACAACGCTCATGCCTCCCACCACTCACGCTGATTCCGAAGACGAGGACGACTTCGACTATGTCCCACCTGCAGACGGTATTTTCGTGTCCATTGCGTTGAAATACCCACTCAGTCTCCCTCTTTGCAGAGCACGACTCTGACAGCGCCGACGAACAGCACAAAGGCATAGACGAACCGGCACGTCCCAAAACATCGGACACCGCTGAGCAGCAGCAAAAGTTCGGCATCTCGCTTTGTTCTTCTCGCCGTTCTGACGCGAGAACGATAGACGACGAGACGCGCTCTGGGCCAGCTTTCAAGTATCTGTGTCCGGCTCGCCCTCCTCTGGAAGCGGTAACGTGAGCGGTGATGGCGACGGGGGTCAACCACCACCTGCGAAACGGATCCGGATCGAAAAGACGTTCTTGTTTGCGGGGAAACACGTCACGTACGTGCATTCCCCATTTATCTTTTTATAATGTCGTCACCCTTGTTCGACGTCAGCGAGGTCGTTGAGGTGCCCGAAAACTCGGAAGAGGCGAAGAAGTGGCCACGGTGGACGCCAACGCCGGCGAAACCGGATCCGACAACATGCTCTCCCGCAGCAACACCGGACCCTCGAGCGCTCCCCGTTGTCGACTCGAGTTCCGCAACGGCGACGACGACATCATCACCACCACCGGCCACACCAAACACCAAACGACCTGGCCCTCGTAAGCCACGCACTACGCTCCCATCTCTCCCCCCCAAAGCTCAACACGCTAAAAAAATCACGACGCTGGACAAGTCGGCGATGGACTGGCGCACACACGTCTCGTCTCAGGCAGGCGATGTCAAGGACGAGCTGGATGCCAACAGGCGCGGTGGTGGGTATCTCGAAAAGGTGGATTTTTTGCAGAGGGTGCAAGGCAGGAGAGAGGACGCGTTCGAAGCGAGTAAATCGGGTAAACGGCGGAGGGCCTAAGGTACGTAGAGTGGAAAGCATACAAGCAAGAAGACAGATCGTCGTACGTGTTGTACAATGTAACTTGAACAAGTGGTAAATTAACATAGAATACGAAACGGTGAAGGAACGGACAGATCCCGCTGTCCAGCCCCTCCTCTATATATATGACCATGATTTTGGGCTCTCTAACCCGAGGCCTTGCGAACGGAGCATTTGATTTTGTGTTCGGACCACGCAGATTTCTGGCAACTCGTATCACAATACCTAATTGTGCACCATCAATCATTATAACCCTGCGAAAAAAAAAGCAAAAGTTAACCCACCTCGCCTTCTCACACCCTCCACACCTGCGCAACACCGCGCTCGGATTCCCACACCACGAACACTTGTGCAACTCTGCTGGATTCGTCGACCACTTGGGGTGGGACGACTTCTCGGGCAAGTCATCGTCGATGTCGTCCCCATTCCGGTGCCGAAAGTCGTGCAGCCACGCCGCGAGCTGGTCCTCGGGGTTGTCCCGCCTCACGACGTGCTCGTGGTCGATCTTCGTGCTGTCCAGTTGCGCCACGATCGGACCCCACCGCTCGTACGCTATGCGGTACCGTGCGAATATGGTCACTTGAGCTAGCCGGAGTTGCGTCACGGGTGGCTCCACGCCGAACACGTCGTAGAACTCGTCGGTGGTCTTGAGTTGGTCCAGATAGGTCTGTGGAGCCCGGGTGTGAGAGGGACGGACGTTCGATGGAGAGGCGATGGACGTACATTCATTTCTTTTAGATCGACCGATAGTTGGGGTCCTTTGGCGGCGAGCAAGAGCGCAATGTGCCAGTACAGCACGCTCTTCCGGTGTCGTGTGTCCGGCGGTGCGCACGCAAGATAGGTCCGCGCATCATCCAACGCGCTACTCAGATACGCATGCCCCTCGTCCCACTTTCGGTCGCCGATCGTCGACTCCTGTATGCGACAGATAGCTAGGTTGCTCGCGATCTCGACCGCGCGCGAAAGCAAGGTAAAGTGTACGAACGGCGTGGCGTTCTTGATCTTGATACCCTTTTTAGCGTACCGGAGCGCCTCCTCCAGGTCGGGGCAGAGCGAGAGGATGTAGTAAAAGTACGGGAACTTGGGGCTGCGCTCGACGGACTTTTTGGCAAAGGCGATCGCGTCGGAGGTGCGCGCACGCATGACGAGGAACTTGAGGTCGAGCATGTCTGCGAGGTCTTGTTCACCAGATATGCGCCGTTGCCGGATCTCTTTGGCACAGATGGGAAGTGCATCGCCCCACATGGTGAAAGGGAGCCCGGCGCTGACGAATTCGGACTTGCCGGTAACGTGGTTGAAGGCCTGGAAGCCGCCGTCGTTGATGGAGAATTCGTTGCGGGGGATGAGGTCAGCGATGGCGAGACCGAGTTTGTAGATGTCGTGGTCGTCGACGCACTCCATCATGGCTCTCTGGTATTCCACCATGGAGCGGAGGGTCTGGGTGGACTCGCAGCGCGAGGGGCCATAGTCGGCGATGAGCTGGGCGAGGTGGGGAGGTAGGCCACGCTGCACGGAGTTGAGGAGGGCGGTGGGATCGTTGTAGAGGATTTCTTGTTCCGGAGGGGACCTGTGTAAGCGTATGACAGCGCCCAGAGCATAGAAACGGGAATGGAGATCGGGACTGCGAATGGCAGCAATCAAAAAGTCGATGACTGCGGGATACGCCAGACATTCGTTGGTGCAATGCTGGGTCAGATGGCCGCAGAACTCGAGAGCGTGATGCAAGAGGGTGAGGCTCACGCCGGGTGTGGTGACGAAGCCGAGGACGAGGGGCAGGAGGATTGGGACTTGGAGCGCGTTGACATACTTGGCTGCGGGTCGTTGGGGGTCGTCGATGGAGGTTGTGATGGCGTGTGCGAGGGTGCAGATGGCGAGCTCTGCGGCGTGGAGGTCTTGGGGATAGTCTTTGAGGACCTTTATGATGGTTGGGGCGTGAAGGGTGAGCTCCTTGCGTATGTCGCTGCCGCCGTGGTGGGTGACGGTGGTCAATGCCCTGAGGGCGAGGTGGCGGGAGCTGTCCTTTTCGACGAGGGGAAGGATCTTTGCCAACAGACCTATGTAACGATGGGATTAGTGGTCAGATGGAAGACGACGAACGCACTTTTCTGAAAGAGAAGGTTCCTCAGGATGGTGTCTGCGGACATCTTGGCGTAGATGGCGACGACACCACCCCTGATGATCTGGTTACCGGTGTGGTTGAAGAAGAGATCGTCGATGCGAGCGTAGATCTCGTCAAAGTTGTGGTATATCTTCTTGAGACCACTGCGCTTCGTGAGGTCTGCGGGCAAATTGCATCAGCGGGTCGTCGTCGGAGCTGGAGGGAACGTGCCAGGGATCTTGAGGTGTCTGCAGATCACCCTGACGACGTCGCCCCACTCGTCCGTGGAGAGCTCGTCGAGGCTGCTCAGCGTTCGGGGCTGGAGTGCGCTTGGCAGCAACGATGGCTCACCGCCTGCTGCGATGGCGGGCGAGTCGACGGCGACGACGACGACGCCATGCTCGGCGTTCTGGTGCTTGTTTTTCTTTGCTCGGTTACGCTTCGCGCCGGGACCAGGCATGTTGAAGATGACTACTACACCGATCTTTGGCAACTACCACGGGTAATAAAGGACATCTCCACATTTTATCACATTCTCATCGTCGCCCAAAGATACTACACGAAACGACCCTTTCTTCGTGACCCCCGTCTCGCACTCTTGTCTCCCTCCTTTTTCACCGCAAAGACCGTTCTAGACGTCGGCTGCAACGAGGGCTGGGTCACATGCGAAATCGGTGCGACCCTTTTGACATGGACCTTTCTTTTTGGTTTGAACACCACCGATCAGCACACGCGTGGGGTGCACGCCACGTTCTCGGAGTCGATATCGACGACACCCTCGTCCGCGCAGCATGGAAACGACGACGCACCCTCTGGAGCCTCCAATCTCCTCATGACGACGACGACGACGACGGCTACTTCCCCGCATCCTGCGAACACACTCACCGTCCACTCCCCATCCCAGACGACCGCCACCGAGACGTCTTCCCGCACAACATCGCATTCAAGACGACAGACTGGCTCACCGAGGACCCCTCCTCCGCAGACGAACCCATTTACGACGTCGTCATCGCGTAACTTCTCCTTCCATTCTCTCACTCGTCCATGCTTACTTGTTCACTCAGCTTCTCCATCACGAAATGGATCCACCTCCATCACGGCGACGAAGGGATCGAAGCGTTCTTCCGTCGTGCACACCGCGTCCTCAAGCCTGGCGGTGCCTTTCTTCTCGAACCACAGCCCTGGGAGTCATACGCCAAAGCACGCCGCATGGATCCCCGTTTGAAAGAGAGCGCGAAACGCCTTCGGCTCCGTCCGCACGACGACTTTGCACCCTTGCTTGCCCAGCTTGGGTTCGGACCTCCACAGCGTCTGGGCACACCAGGCGAAGGAGGTACGTGTGGTCGGATCATCCATGCCGCACCGCTGATCCGGTGATGGAACAGGCTTCCATAGACCGCTCGAGCTCTATGTTAAACAGTAGCCACCGCGCCACTGGAATGTAGACCACACGTTTTTCGACACATGTTGTACATCGCATGGCCTGATGCGAAATATACTGTACATCGTCCTTGATCTAAGTAGGTGCATTATGTACTCCTCCACACAAACGACGACGGGCTAGATGCGCTCGTACATACACACGTACGCCTTGCTTGTCAGCACCTCTTCCAACGACGCCAGTCGGACGTGCGTATCGCTTATAAACGCCCAGTCTCGCGACGCCATCGCATCCGTCCCTGTCTTTTCGCTCTCCGGTCGCATCGCATCAAGCTTAGCTTCAGATGGCATCGGCGTCGGTGGCAGCGCCGTATAAGCGACATAATGCCCGCCCAACTAATCACAGCCCCACACATAAGCTCCATCCACGCACACAATCAAACGAACGTACCATGTTCCCGATATGCACCACAACCACATACAGTCTATACATGCATGGCGCAGGCCTCCTCGCACTCCGACCCCTCGTCGTCACCGCCACCTTGGAATCAAAATAGTCCTCTCGTCGCGGCGCCAGATATGGCCCCAGATCGAGATGCTCCGGAAACGAAATGTAGTCGTCTAACTTCTTGAACCCCGTCGAGAACGAGACGACGGGTGTCTTCGATAGCTGCTGGAATCGCTTTAGGTGGACGATCAGGATCGGCGGAGGCGTCGCGATGAGATATCGTTTGTAGGCCGGTCGTAGGACGAATTGTCTAGAACGAGGAACACCCCTACCCCTGTCTTTGGCCGTGTCTATGTGCTTATCCTGGACGCCTGTGGTCGCCGCTGGCAGTGGCGGCTGTAAATGTTCTTGCGAGGCGCTGGGTGACGTCGTCGATGCCACCGAGGACATATCCGAGTACACCGACAACAACTCGCTCTCGCTCTCACTCTCGGTATTGCTATCCGCGCTCCGGGTCCCCTGGTGCTTCCGGTGCGGATCCGACGGCGCAGAGAGGGAGACAGACATACGCGAAGAAGTCGGAGATGCACGAGTGACTGTGGATGAGAGCGTGTTGTCTCTAGCAGTCGGCGCAGGTGGTGCTGTCTGCACCGGCATCGGGTACCAGGTCGCAATCGGTGCGGGTATGGGAGGGACAGCTAGTGTTTTCTGTGTCGGCGTGTCGTCCCTGACAGGTGACACGAGTTCGATCGGATAATCGTCGTTGATCTGGAGTGCAGGAGGAACATTCTTGTACGTCGACGAGGCACGCGGGGAATGTTGAGTTAGGGTCGATTGGGTATCACGACTTATTAGTTGGGTATCTTGGAGTGAAGCAGTGGAATGCGACGCAGACGCAGAGGGAGAAACGGCGACGGGATCGGGGGGGTGGGCAGGTATCTGGTGGTCTCTGTCCGCGGCAGCCTCATCGTCCTCGCTGTCAGTACACGAATCTGGGTCCTGGGCGGACCCTCTCGCTTGATATTTATAGAATCCGTTGGCGATCTTCCAACAGCGATGACAACGGACTGTGTTGTCACCGTCGAGGACTTCTACTGAAGTAAACAGCCGGAAGCACTCTTCTATCCTGTTGATCTGATTAAGCTTTAAAAAGAAGTTCTGCGCGGACGAGGAGGTGGAAGAAGATGGGTCCTTGGATTGCTTAAAGATGGAGAACGGTTTTGGAACGTTGGGAGGGTTGATGTCGGCGAGGATGTCCCGCAGATATGCCGCTTCCTCCGTGCTGAGCTTGGGTGGGCGTGGGGGCTTTGATGACCTCGAGTGTGTCCCTGGGCTCGAGGGGCGCGAGATCAATGGGAAACGTGGGGTCGAGGTGCCCAATGGGGAGTTTCCGGACCGTTGAGTTGGCATGACAGAGCGCTTCACGTTCGTCAATTGAGCCTGAAGTTTATCGTTGACGGTGCTGAGCGATGTCGGCTCTCGTTCTGGATGTGGGTGTGGGTATGGAGGAACGTTACTAGTGACGGTATCAGCTGCGAGGGGCGCCACAGTGGCGTTGGCTTCGACAGGCGAGGGCTTCTTGTCCTTGCGCTCGGACTTGGGACGTATGGCGAGACCGACGGATGCGCCGATGCGCTTGCTAATCTTTGTCCAACTCTCGTCCTTGTCCTTGCGTTCTTTCCCATTTACCTTTTCGGGTGCAGGGTGATCGCCATGTGGGATAACCACGTGGAAGTCTGAGACAGGCACCGGATGAGGGGCATCCGTGGGTGTGCCTGGCGCAGAAGGAGTGTCTGGCGCCGGAGAAGGCGAGGGCACTACTGATCGCGCAGGGTCATGCTTGTTGTCATTGGGCTCGACTTCGACGACTTCGACGTCGGCAAGGTCAATGCTGCGTCTCCTCTGTGTGTCTGTATGCTCGGGGCTGTCGAGATTGGAAGTACGGACGGGTGTGGCCGGGACAGAGGAAGAGCGGGGTTGTGGTGTAGCGACGGAGAATGCGGTCCCGAGCTTCTTTGCAAACTGCTTGAGCTTGTCGCGCCTGCGCTCGCGGGCGTAGTCCTCTGGCTTGATGCTGAGACTGAGATCGGTAAAGTCCTCGTAGGTGTGGGAGACGTGCTTGCAGGCCTGGCAGACGAGGATGCTAGTGAGCTTTCCGCCAAAGAGCACGTCGACGAACGAGAGGAGCTGGTCGTCATCTGCGGTACGATTGAGGCGGGACGAGCGGGCGGTGCGCTTGCTGGACCCAGACGATCGCTGCTTGATGAGCTGGAGGGAAGGGAGATGAGGAACGAAGGTGGGGAATGGGAGGAAATGGCTCACGTCGTTCTCCTCCATGCGGATCGCGTCTAGGAGATGGCATAAGAACTCGTGGGCGTCCTGCTGGCAAAAGTCGAGGTACTGATCGTACTTTGTGCCGAGGGCGGAGAGGAGGTCTCTGAGAAAGACTCAACTAGAGTGGGTGGGCGATGGAGGGGGACGAGACGCACTTGGGGCTCACTGATTCGCGCCTGCGGTTGTGCTGGATGTCCCAGGCGACGCGGAGGAGTGCGATGAGCTGGTGTCCGATGGGACCGTGAACGTCCGAGACTGTGTGGGGCTGCGCTACCACGAGCGGGAGTGGCTCGGAGTGTACGAGGAGGTGAAGGTAGTGGGTCGCGATGAGCTAGAGCAAGTCAGCGGCGAGTTCTCGTTCTCGCAGCGAGCGACGACTCAACTCCTTGCAATACGGAGTTCATGAAGCAGGTGTTTCCATGGTTTGGCAGTCCTGGAGGTAACAAGGCGGCCTTTTCCTTCTCCTCGCGCGCCCTTCTCGCTCTGTACTGTTCCTGCGGCGAAAGGGTCTTCTGTTTCGGCATTGTCATTGTAGTACTTAAGGAAGTTGAAGGATATCTACGAGTCTCTTTATAACTGTTTCGTTCTCCTCCTCCGTCCCGACCGTAATCCGCAGACAGCCAACACAACCAGCTTCTCTGCCCCGAAATCGCACAACCACACAGCTTTCTTCCGCCAACGTCTTGTACACCTTCGACGCCCGCACGTTGTCCGCCGCACCCGTCTCTCGGTCCAACACCGGCACTAACACAAAGTTGCCATCGTTCCCTCCCATACTTCGTCCGACTCCCAGGTCTGCAAGCCCTTCCAGCCTCGCCTTCAGCTTCTCCCGCGACTCGAGCAGCGTCCGGATCTTCGCCCGCATACCCTCTATCGCACCCGGTGACAGCGCAGCCAGCGCGAGCTGCGCAGTCACAGTCGAGATGTTGTACGGCGCTTTCGCGTTCGTCAGTACCTGAATTAGCGGTGGCTGAGCCAACGCCACCCCCAGCCTAGCACGCAGTCGGCGTCAGCCTCTCCGCAGCCCGAGTGATGTCTGAGGCACTGCGCACCGGATACCAGCCAGCCCAAAGCTTTTGCTCAGCGTCTGCATCACGCACACGTTACCATACTCTTTTATTAGCGACACAGCCGACGCATCTTCTCCTGCAAAGTCTATATATGCCTCGTCCACGACCACGATCCCCTTGAAGGGCTCGTACTCTAACAACTCCCGGATCGCCTTGAGCGAGAGCTTCGTCCCCGTCGGGTTCCCAGGAGAGCACAGAAATACCAGTTTGATGAGATCGTCCTTAGACACCGTCTCCTTTATCTGCTTGCTTGTCAGCTGCGTGCAAATAAATAAATGAAACGAAACGAACAGCATCTACAGCCAAGCTGAACCGCCCCTTCTCACCACCTTCTCCCTCACTCCCACTCAGATTGAGCGGACAGCGCACCACCTCGATATCGTTGACCTGAGCGCACACCGCGTACATCCCATACGTTGGCGGCGTGATCAAGATCTTTTCCCGTCCCGGTGCGACGCACACCCGCATGATCAAGTCAATCACCTCGTCCGAGCCCACCCCCAGGAAAATATGTTTTTCGCTCGGCAGCCCTCTCAGCCTCGCGATCCGCCTTTTGATCGCATCGTGGGACGGGTCCGGATATCGGTTCAGCTGCGCGTCTTGCAACGTGCCGTACACCTCGGGGGGTATGTGGGCAGAAGATAGATCGATGGAGTGTCCGAGCGAGTTTTCGTTGGCATCGAGTAGGATTCCCTCTTGATAGTCGTCCCGCGCGCAACGGTACGGCTCTAGCGCGAGGATATTAGGCCTGATGACTTTTTCAATGTCAAAGTGGGCCGGTTTCGTTGGCTCAGAGGTGCGTGCTAGACCGATGATCGGCATCGTGTTGGGAGAAAATGAAGCTATGACTCCTCTCTTACATACACGGCCTCGGACATGTTTCGGCTCTACTACACAAATTCATTCATTCGCCAGTGCACCCTCGAGCAACTTCAACACGACACTCGCCGATCCCCACGAAGACTGATATCCCATCCCAGAATGCCTAGTATCGACACGCTACATTCAGCGTCCATTCTCCATCCACGCACATCCAATCGCAAGACCCACCCATAATTATAGACAACCGGGATCGTCCCTCGTCCCCCTTCTCGCTCGCTCGAACCAACTTCGAGCCGGATACCTCCATTTCTCCCGGGTCGCAGCCCGCAACCCTCATCGACGATCAGCGCCTCGAGGTCCTCGACGGTCGGTGCACGGCTTGCACGAACAGAGGGTGGTGCCAGCTCAGGACACAGCCCAAGCATGCGCGTGAGGATGTAAGTGCGATCTGTCGCACGGGGCGTTGGGTACCTACTGCCCTTTCAACAATCGATGAAGTCAGAAGGCAAGAGTACTCGCCAGTCATTGGCAACTTTGATCCCGCCAACGAGCACCTGTTCGGCATTGGTGTCAGAATTTGTGTACAAGAAATAAGGGATTCACGTTTCCCGTACACAGCGGCATCATGTACACATATGATCCGTCTGCGCCGCTGAGTGTCCTTCCGATCTTGATCCACGGTGCGCGCAGCAGGACGGTTTGTCCACGGATAGGATAAACGTCCTTGTCCTCGATCCCTCCGAGAAAACGGGCCCCAATCCCAGGGCATGCGATGATAGCTGCCGGGTTCGTCGACTCATCCAATACCTGGCTGATCCATTGATTCCTAGTCAGCGTTCGAGAAAGAGGTCGATTGATACCTGTGAGATGTGATGCAGGCTCGCCCTCTTTGTGGAACCTCCTCCAGATAAGAAGCGAGCAAGAAGCCAGTTCAAGTACGTCTGTGTATGGATAGTGATGGTGGTCATCGTGTACCCGGCTGTCGAGCCTGGGATGAGATCATTGTCCGGAACCTTCTGGAACTAAGGTATGCATTGAGAACGCAGAAGCAAAGCGGAAAAAATGAAGTTCACGTTGGGCATGTGGTCTAACCATGGAGTAGGATCGATGCCATCATCTCGAAATTCGGTGTGGTTATGTCTGAAGAAGAGGCCCGAGGCGGCCCCACTCCCGTCGGGATCCGAGGCTCGCCACATGATTTCGAACGTTTCCTTGTCGATCGCTGCATCATGACACAGTGTCCCAGAGTGACGACTCAGACGCTGGATAGCATACCTTTCTGGCGCGCATCTCCGTATGCCTGGCTGACGTGGTGTGCACCCTACCGAAGTTTCATCAATGCAACCCGATCGCTGGGACGGACAGCTCACCGCCCAATGGCTCGTATAGCGGATGGTTCGCGGGTCGGTGGGAAATGTCTCGGCGACGACGGTGACATTGTACTTGCCAGTTTCTTGAATGCAAATGGCGGTTGATAGACCGACCACGCCTGTTCCGATCAGTATGTCATTCGGCGAGCAGATCAATGACAAACACACCTGCTCCGATAACTATGATGTGTTTCTTATCGTTCGACATGATCGTACTTGATCTACTCAAACTGACTGCACGGATTCCCACAGTCAGGCGGTGACATGTGATGGAGTACTCAGTAATCTCAAGGAATACAACAACAGGTGCTAGTATGGGTGCACAAGCAGATGCTCTCGAATGGTGGGAATAACCTCCACTCAAGGCGATGGCGGTTATTCTTCACTCACTCATTCCACATGCTGCGGATGTGGAAAGGTACTTTCCTGGTCTCGGGGGGACTGTCGAAACCTTTGAAGGTTACTAGCTGTGTGCCGACACTGCCTAGCATTATAAGATATAAAAATGTCCAAAAAGCGAAATTACTGTTGATGTTCCAAGTACTACACTAGTGAATTGCTTTGGATGTATGGGAGATTTATGCATCAGATTGCTTTTTGAATATTGGGATTTCGACCACAATCACAGATGGTATCATTGGTATCAGTTCCATACAGATCCACATTCCATGATCAATAGCCTCAGTGTTCTACTAGGAGGGTTCTAGGATCATTGCAACAGAACTATACAGCTTTGCGTTTGGACACTTCTAGAGAGGGATTGCAATTATTGTGAACAAGCCAGGTGGAACAACACACTGGGGTTCTGCACTATCATCACTGATTAAGGGTTTACACCCACACCATGATTGAACTATTGGGTTTTTACACTCCTACTATGACAATAACCATCAAGCAATAGAGTAATATGGCAAGAGAGAACACCACACCCACACCAGGAGTGACATCCCAACACTCAAGCCCAATCCATCAAATTTTTTTTTCCAATTTTCTATCAATGTCTATCCATTACTTCAGACTCCGGAATATTCATTTGCACCATCCAGTGCTCCTCTGTATTTTCTCATTTCATTCTCCTTCATCCTCAGTATTTCAATCCATTTCTCTATATATCCCCTACACCCATACTAATTAGTAATGAGTGTCATCCAGGTGTAGCCCCGAATGCCAATGAGCAACACTCTAAACCAGACCATGGGGACCCAAAGCAGGGGGACCAAAGACAATCTTGAAAAAAAAATTCCATGTAGATAGCATAGGGAGGCACTCATGAAGAGGCGTGTTAACCTAGCTTCAATGGTAATGATGTGGCAATGATGGCCACAAGACTGTGAGAAAGCCTGAGCAATAACAAGAAGGTGATCCATAACCAACTATAGATCCAATATAAGGCAACAATCTATACAATACCTTGTTGATGAGGTGATACTCATGAAGAGGCCTGTTGAATGAATATATATTTGTTCAACAAAAGTAGTATCTATAGTGCTAGTATTATGTAAGCACATGTATATACATTTGAACTCAGTATCTGAGTTCTAATAGCATCTTGTACTCAGACCACTACATGCTAATACAACAACCTCAGAACCTTACTTGGTAAGCTAAGCCCTCTTGCATCTAGTCTACTAGTGTAAGTGCTGCTGTATGGCACACACTGTTATGACTGGCCCAGGTAGGGTCAGCCATAGACTCGATAGGTACTTGGGATGAAGGATTAGGAGTCCAAAGGTAAACATCTGAGGATGACAAAGGACTAAAGATACCTCGAGAGCTTTACCATGAAGCATAACAAGAGGATTTGGCTAGTGTCGAAGGCAGCGGGAGCTACTCGAGCATCCCTGGACAGGGGCTACAGAGGAATAAGAGTAAAGGCTGGTACTTACTCAGTTGTTAGCTTTGTAGGCTGGGTGATGCGTGTTGGCAACGACAAATCCTATACAGGAAGTGTACTAGGTCACCACACAAAAGTCAAGACAAAGATGGGAGGGACTATTGATGGTCGGAAATCAACCAGAACAGACTGGAGTGTCTGGCTGGTACTAGCATTGTTATATACTATAATACATGAGGCGGCCATGAGGCGTACTTTAGGGCAAGTGCTCAGTAAGCGATGACGTCTCGTGAGATAAACTACTATATATGTATAAAGTGTTCACACACTCGTGAGAACTGTGATCTAGAACTACGACATGAGGCTACCATGCCTTTAGCATGCGCTAGCCATGAGGTGTGACATCATAGTGGTCTAGACTCGAGTCACGTGACACGATAAGATAAGATCGGGCGCTTGATTGATAAGATAAGATAGACGCGCGCTTAGATAAGATAAGATAAGGAAAACCGGCGCTAAAGCTAGGTTGCAAAAGAGGGTTTGTAACAATGCGAGGGTTTAGAGGGCAAGGAAACATCTCTATTGTCTATCCTGAGACCAGAGTTTATATACATGACATGTTACCTAAATATGTGGGAGATATGTGTATATGTGTATATCTAATCTCGTACATATGAATCTTGAGTTGTACTCTTATATAATCCATCTATATATGGTATATGTACACTTGTACATTCTATTCGTTCAACAAGTACCCCAAAGCACGACTGTATGAGCCTCCATAAATTGTTCGTTCATTGCAGGCTTGGTGTGGATGAAACCAGACTTCAAGCGACTTTGCAGAGCTGGGATGATACAGCGGAGGTGGACTTGAATATCGTAGTAGCAAGTGAAAAGCAATATTTGGAAACGAAAGTTACTACGGTAGGTCATGTCATCATGTCATTACTATTCCCCGACTACCCTAGGTGAGTGCTTTGGTGATTTTCAGGTCCCGCAGGAATCCCGTCGAAGTGTCGTAGACCAGCCGTGCACCCACACCGGCTTCCTCTTCGCCCACATCTTCACGAATGCCTCCATTCCTCCCAGATTCTCCACCTGCATCCTCACGTTCTCCTCCATGGCAATTCTCAGCGCAGTTTCCTTGTCTTTGGGCAGGACAATCCCCCATAGTCAGTCGACGAGGGGTGTCAACCACCGCGTGACAGCGTTATTGGGGCTCTCTCTGATAGCCACTTCCTCCGACTCATGTGGTTCGTCCTTATGAATATGGACGTGCAGTACTTCTTCAATGACATGGTAGATCGAGTCCTGTAGGTTGTGACGGCACTTGGTCTGGCTACCGCTCACGCTTGGTGGATAGTGCGCCTCTCTCATTGCAGTGACAACGACGACTACGTATACGGTGCGCATGATAAAGGAAATGTGGTTGAGGAACTGTAATTCAGCTGCAATATGTGAGAGTACATACTGTGCTGGATGCCAAGTTCCTTGATCGTGTATGCAAGGACAGATAACACGCTGTCATCATTGGGATGGAATTGGCTACCCAGCGGGAAGAAGTAAGTCAAGGTTCCTGCATACAAACCAAACTGACTTTGCAATGTTTCTGTGCACATAAGTAGTCCCTGGAAACACCGCGATGGCGTCTGACTCGTGTAATCGAGAGTCTGAGCATCCGAGCCAAAGGATCTAAAGAAGGGTATGAAGGTGAAGGGATTGTGACTAGTGTTTAAAAGTCCGGTCCGGTCCGGTTTTTTGCCCTTTTAGAAAGGCAACCGGACCAGGACCATATATTTGTAATTCTTAATATTATGCGACTGGACCAGGACCGCCTACAACCGGTCACATATAGCTGCTTCAATTCTTATGATCAGTTGTGACCAGTCATGACCGGTCACCAAAAAGACCGATCCCATAACTGTCCTCACAAAGCGGACCGGAGGTAGTAAATATGCTA